>CAUYRH010086341.1:0-11626 GCA_963574655.1 Perodicticus potto
AATACAAATGTCTTCATACAATAACTAAGAAAATGCCATGAAGGGTATGTTAAACAGTTTGATGAAAACATTTCAGATTGTATATGAAACCAGCACATTGTACCCCTTGATTGCACTAATGTACACAGCTATGATTTAATAATAAAAAAAAAAAAGTAAGAGACATCTACTTACTATTAAGAAAAGGGAGGGGAAAATTGTCCTTAACAAATATAAGCTCTAAAAGTGACTAAGTACTTAACCTTTTTAAATAAATACTTTAAAGGTGATTTAATAATTTTTTAAAGTAATTATTCATATAGGACTACACTTCTGACACAGAACATTTTTTAAATGGTCAGGGGTATTTTAAAGGTGTTTTAAACCTTCTAAAAGCAACACATGAAATTTCTTCTTTTGCCAGTGATCTCAAATGTGATAGAAACAGTAAATCTAAGAAGTGAAAAGGCAAGTTAAGAAATGTTAGGTGAACGCGTATCTTATCACAACCATCAACAGTTAAGCCACCTGTATCTTTTCAAAGCACTTAGTGTCACCTCAGGATATAGGGAGGACAGATAGATGACACCTTCTTCTACAGACAAGGGAAATGAAACGTGGAGAGCCTGGTGGCTTGGCCAAGTTCATACTGCTAACCAGAGAAGAGCTGAGATTAACCCAGAGATCTCTCTAACTCATGAGTCTTCTTCATTGTGTGACCTTGGGCAAATCATTTCACCTATGTACGATTCTCTCAGGTGTAAATGAAGATAAAGTTAACAGGTTGATTTTTTTATGAGGTTTAGAGGATAACATATTGCAAGTGAAAGTACTCTCGTCAAAGAATACAGATAAATTATTCTGAAGTGCTTTTAGAATGCAGAGCAGTCTTCAAAAAGGATATTGATGGAGACAGGTCAACAGGACTAGGTTCCGATCCCAGCTTGGCCAAAAGGCTATAGGGTCCTAGGCAATAATTTAACCTTACCGTAAACCTTAGCTTTTCTATCTGGAAATTGGTAATACTCATCGATAGCATCAAGATCGGATGAGATGACATCTAAAGCATCTTCTTGGTGTCTGGCACCTACTAAGCAGCAAGACACTCAATAAACACCTGCTGTTGCTAGAATCATTTGCTGGTTTAGTTTGATTGAAGTCGTCCTTAGAACCGTGTGTGGTTTAATTATTTTGTTTTCATATAATGTTATTGAAAGGTACCCCAATAAGTGTGATTTCAAGGGCAATAATAAATACCCTGTCCCACCTCAAAAATGTTTACTCAAGCACAAGCTATGGTGCCAAAAGCCCCCATGCAAGATACAACAGGCAGACACTCTTTGGGGAGTTGAAGGATTTAGCTTTGTTGACGTTTTGAGGAATCAGTCACTTTCTTAGACTTCAGCCCCCTTCCTTTTATAAAAGAAGTCCAGTTTTGTAAATAATTTAAATCACGGACTTCCAAGCTAAGGCTTGAAAATAATTAAAACTAATTTCTCTCAGAAAGAGAGCAAAAACATCATACAAATTATTTAACTGATTAGCCAAGAAAAGATGTGACACAAAAGATTGGGAAACTTCACATTTAAGTATTGATGGAGGTGGCGAGAAGGGAACCACAAATCTCCAGGCATGGGGATCATGCACTTAGCGGTCCAGCTCTCTCCCCGTCTCCCGTATGAAATTCTTCCCAATCTTTCCAAATTGTTTCCTCAGGATACTTGCAACGCTTATACTATAGCACCTAACACATCTACCTCCTTGTAATTTATCTCTCTCTCCTTCTAGAAATAAGATTCATAAGAACAGAATTCTATTCTTTTTTACATCTCCTAAAACAGCCGGCAACATGCTTCACACACAGGAGGTACTCCGCAAAGGTTGGCTGTTTAAACGAAAGGTAGGGAGGGAGCTAAAGAAAAAATCTTCAGCAGAGACACGTCAACAAAGGAGGGAAATAAGATTTCATCAAGTATTTGAAGAAAAGTATCCTAAAGAAGGCTAGGCCACAACTAGAAAATAAGCATTCCTGCGTCGTAGTTTTTGGTTTAGAGCTTACAGACAGAAAGACATGGGGTTCCCAGGTCTTTCCAAATTTCATGCCAGCCTTCCCGTAGTCTGTCTTATTTCAGAAATCAGCATTTTAAAAGAGTCTCTGGTAGCCTATTACAGAAATGTGCATTTGCATGGCATATAGAAAAACGAGATGAATGCATTTTTAAAGTTGCTTTCCAACAGCCCCCTTGCATTTCATACATTTGGTTGTGTCTTACCGGCTCTCCTTTTTCTCCTTTCTCTCCAGGCAAGCCCGATGCTCCTGGTAATCCTGCTTCTCCCTGAACAATAATGAATTCTCGCGTTAGCAAACCTTCTGTCACATTGATCTGAAGACAAAGGTTAACAGTTTATAAACATGAAACTAGAAACAGCAAGCGAAAACTCTGCTCTGCTCTGAGCTGATGCTGCTCTGTCCTCGGGAATGCCCTTCCCCCCTGTGCATAAGGTTCACTGTTCCCTATCACACAGTTTACCAGCTTCTCCAGCAGACGGAACACTTGCTGGCCCTCCAGGGTTCCCCTGACCCTACTTGCTTTCCTCGTGAAGCTTATTACGACAATATTGGTCACAGGAGGAAATGGAAGATTCCTTTAGACGTTTACCCCATTCCCATCCTCCTTGGTTCAGCCGGGCGTGAAGGGGTGTTGGAAAGGGAAGTGTAAGGAAATGCACTGGGTCACAGTGTTAGGGGATGCTCTGCTCTAGGAAATACAGCAAGCTCCCCTTGCCATGGGCATAGGAGAAAGTCAATGGGAGGCGACGAGGCCTACATCTGCACAGGCCTTATAACTCCAGTAACATCCAAAAAGAAGTTCATGTAGGGCGACGGGCGGGCTCAGCCCCCTGCGCTCAGCCTCCTCCTCAGGACATCATGTTGGTTCAGATGAAACAAATTCTTTGAGTCCTAACACAGCCCCTCTGCTTACCCCTGCTCCCCACTTACAGTGGAGAGACACAGTTAGTAGAAATTTTGAGGACACTGGGAAATACAATCTTCACGCAGAAAGAAAATACTACATGGAGTGTTTCTGTGTATGTGTTTTGAAGAGCTGGCACTGTGACTTTCAGAAGTTCAGCCTATTCCGGGCACACGTTCAGCCCTCGATGCTTGCCTGATTACAGGGGTTCTTTCCTTCACCTTGCAATTCCTTCTAATACACACCCAGAGGGGCGTTCAGACAGGCTCAGAACTACCCAGGTAAAAATCCAGGAGAGGCTATCTGCAATCCCCTTTTCCTAACCTACCCCAGTGACTTAGGTATTTGGTTCATTTCACTCTGAATGACAAGGCACGTTCTACCCACCAGCGGCCACATTCAGGGAGCACAACTCCCTTGCTAGAGTGGCTTTTGCATGGGCACAGATCAGAACCAGCATACCTTGTTCGGAATGCACTGGCACCGCTCTGGAAGTTCCTGCCTTGCTGGCAGATACGCAGATATTTTGCCGGCATGAGTGGTGACCGATGATGATGCAATACTGCCAAAGCCATCCTGCTCTGGGCACTGAAATCCAAAAACAAGCTTTAGAGTATGAAGTCAATTCCAAACATTCTGACGCTCCGAATACTGGATCCCATCGAACTGGCGATGCCTGGGGTTGACTGCCTTCCTAGTACCCAAAAGTTGATACCAGAGTACGAAAGTTTATCACACTTTGGGTCTTTCCCTGACCCCTGTTTTCTTATACAAGACAACACACAAAAACATCTAAAAGTGATGGTCTTAGTAAGGAATTCTACAGCTATATTAGGTGACTTATGGTAAGTACAGCAACATCATGCATTTGTAATACTGGCATTGTTACAATAAAATAATTTATATAAACATTATGTGTACACATATATACCTTTTGGGAACAAAAATTAAAGCATGCAATTTGAACCTGCAACAAGATGAGGGTAAAGGCATCAAAAGTAGAAAATAAATTCTTTCTACATTTTAAGATAATGGTTAATAAATGAAAGTATACTTTGTTCTGGTCCACTGTGCTATTGAAAAGGTCTCCACCACCACAGGCAGATGGTAGATTTCCTACTTAGCCAGTGGATTCAGAAAGTACTGGACACCTTGAAGTGAAATTTGATTACAAAGCAATGAATTTTTTCTCTTCAAGAGTTAATCCAGATGGAGAATCTGAGGAGGATAAATGAATTCCTTCTTCTCAATATCATGTACTAGGCTCCTTACCATGGTTTTTAACTCTGAATTTGTAATTCCATGACAGCACAGCATTAAGGAAAAGAATTAATACATTGCTTCATCTATCACAAATTACATCTGCATTTAAAAGTATTTTCAGGATTCAATACTAAAAGATCATCAGTGGTTATAGACTTTGATTTATCTCCTTTTTTGAAATTGGCTGCATTTTCCAAGTTTTCTGCAATACACATACATAGCTTCTGTAACAAAAATTTTACTTTGAAAAATGGGCAGCAGTGATAACAACAATAATAATGTAATAAAGTTAGCACCCAGTAAAACCATGATGAGTTTCCTATCTTTACCACTCGTTCTTTATATGTATTCTCTCCAGATTTAATGATTACTTATTTCATTATCCTAATATGTTTCTAAGTCCAAACATCTAAAAACTACTGTACATTTGAATGAAACATGATTAGCACCAAAACAGTTCATTCATCTTGTATGATTTGATGTGATTTTCCAGCTAGTTCTTGTCCCCTGGGTTCCAGTCAGATACCAAGACACACTTAGAATTCAGAATATTTTTCTGGATGACTGATTCACTATATGAAATTGAAGATGTAAAAAACTGTAAAAGTATGTCTCACACTTCCCTATAAAATTGTTCACACTCCCCAGAATGTGCCTAGGGGCTAGGGGCAGCAAAAAATACACAAGGAAGGATCCTTCCCCTTGTAAAACCTCTGGTTTTGATTTGACATATATTCAGATAATTAGCCCTTACCATTCTAATCACATTTCTCATTTATTTTCAACAAATGCTGCCAATTTCTCCCTTTTCTTCACAAAGGGTGTCCCTAATGTCACCATACATAGGGAAAATGGGAAATTGTAGCTAAATGTACCTTTCTTTTCTTTCTTTTAGAGACAGAGTCTCACTTTGTCACCCGTGGTAGAGTGCCATGGCGTCACAGCTCACAGCAACCTCCAGCTCTTGGGCTTAGGTGATTCTCTTGCATCAGCCTGCAGAGGCGCCCACCACAGCGCCCGGCTATTTTTTTGCAGTTTGACCGGGACTGGGTTTGAACCCACCACCCTCGGTATATGGGGCCAGTGTCCTACTCACTGAGCCACAGGTGACGCCTGCTAAATACACCTTTCTTTTTTTTTTTTTAATTGACAATATTTTATTTACTTAGTGATTTTTGATGGTATGGTATTTATTAATAGGCACTCTCTTTTTTTCTTTTGGTTTCCCTAGAGATGCGAACCATTAACTACAAAAATCATTAGTGCATATTTATTTTTTTAAAAATTTTTATTAAATCATAATTGCGTACATTGGTGCAATCATGGGGCACAATGTACTGACTTCATATACAATCTGAAATATTTTCAATGAACTATTTAACATAGCCTTCATGGCCTTTTAATCACTATATGAAGACATTTATATTCTGCATTTAGTAAGTTTCCCTTGTACCCTTGTAAGATGCACCGTAAGTGTGATCCCACCAATCACCCTCCCTCCACCCATCCTCCCCCTTCTCTCCCCTCCCTTGCCCCCCTCCCCATAAATACACCTTTCTTTACTAAATATCCATTACAACATTTTACAAAGTGGCGCCAAGAGTTGTAGAGAATATTTCGTTTTTATTCTCTGTGTCTGCAGTCATGAAACCTCACTGCATCAGACGTCGAAAATCTAACTTAAAAGAAATGAAGAAGCCTGTCTGTAGATGATCTTAAATACTAATAAAGTTCACCTTTGAAATGGTCCTTAACATATTGAGACAGAAAACATGTGTGATTTGAAATTCTAGGACAAAATTAAATATTTTATTTGTTTGTTTCTTTTTGCAGTTTTTGGCCAGGGCTGGGTTTGAACCCACCACCTCTGGCATATGGGGCCGGCGCCCTACCCTTTGAGCACAGGTGCCGCCCTAAATATTTAAACAATATTAAAATTTCCTGAGTTCATAACATTTGGGGAAAAAAAATGCAGTTGGTATTGGAGGCACAGAAGATACCTTTAAATGGCTTTTATATAATTATTAATCTTCCAAACTGTATATTCCCATATGTGAAATGTACCAGGTTTCTGTTTTCTGTTATTCATTTCATGGATGGTGATGTCCCTTTAAAAAATTATCAGCAGAAAAATCATATAATCTTTTGTTATTTTTTTCTGTAGACAGGGAGGAGTTCAGCCTTAATTTCTACTCTTTAAAACTAACAATAACTGTTTTAAAATGTGATTTATAAGGTGTGAGGTCACGTCACTGCTTTGAATTACCAAGACACTTCATGAGATATATCACCTATACTTCTTACACAGTTTTCTCATAATTCAAGTTGACAATGTCTATTATACATATAATGACAATGTTTATTGGCCAAGAAATAATATTTAGATATATCCAAACACCATTATTATTACTTTCAATCAGAGATGATTATTGCTTAAGAGCTCTTCCATAAAAAAAGAAAATTAAAAAAAAAACCTTTTAGAGAATTAACATATTTAAGATTTAAATGAGTCGCTCCAGGAAGTCTAGGTATTTCCAGTCTTTATATTGCCATTTAAACTGTCTTGTTAGATATTTATTGAAAAATATTTGGCTGGCTTTCATTTTACTTGGAATGAGAGCTATAAACTGATGGGAGATAAGCTTTGCAAAGTCAAGTTACATAAGCAAACAGACAATATTTGAGAGGCTTAACTATGCTTCGAGTCACTTGGTCATGTTCTTATTCTATCATGCAAATGGCGCTACAGGAGTTAAAAATATTTTTTAATTACAAATTATTTATAAAATTTTCATATAATTTTCTATGCCAAATATAGAACTTTTGGAAGTCTAAGATTTAAAAAAAGCACTTCGTCTTTCACTTTTCATATGTTCTTTCTATAAGTTTTTTAGAAATAGTCCCTTTCAAAGATCTTTTTGTCCCATCTATCACTTTTAGAGTTGATAAGCTAACAAATCAAACAATTCTCCAGCTTCTCAAGACAAATCACCAGGAATTAGTAAAAAAGAAAAGTATAAAAGTAAGACTTCTTGGGGCAGCACCTGTGGCTCAGTGAGTAGGGCGCCGGTCCCATATACTGAGGGTGGTGGGTTCAAACCCAGACCCGGCCAAACTGCAACAACAATAAAAAGATAGCTAGGTGTTGTGGCAGGTGCCTGTAGTCCCAGCTACTTGGGAGGCTGAGGCAAGAGAATCGCCTAAGCCCAAGAGCTGGAGGTTGCTGTGAGCTGTGATGCTATAGCACTCTACCCAGGGCGATAAAGTGAGACTCTCTCTAAAAAAAAAGTAAAACTTCTTTCACTGAGTCTAAATTGTACTTGAAAAGAAACCAAATGTAATTATACGTATTAACATAAGATAAGCCCAGATGACCATTATAATGAGAACTATAAAAAGAATCGATTATTTCTCTTAGAAGGAAATATTGGTATAAGAAAGTAATAGTTACAAATGGAAGGTCTATTTTAAGTTCTACTAAAATAAAAGAAAAAAAAAAAGCAGCTGGATGTTGTGGTGAGCGACTGTAGTCTCAGCTACTTGGGAGGCTGAAGCAAGAGGATTGCTCAAGCCCAAGAGTTTGAGGTTGCTGTGAACTATAATGCCATGGTATTTTCCCCAAAGAGACAGAGTAAGACCCTATCTCAAAAAAAAAAAAAATTTAAAAAAATTTAAAAAGCAATCATTGTACAATTAGGCTGGGAATATTTAGGAACTGATTTCTATTTTGTTGCCAGCAGAGAGTCACTTCAGGTCTTCAGAACAGAGGGGCAGGAAATGTGCCTTATGCATGTTCGTTAGCTCTGTTCTTTAGAACAGTGTCTAGAAGATCAGTGTTTTTGAATAACTGTTTGCTGGAAGAGAGTGAAGAAATACACAAACCAGAGAATTATTCTGGTCATGTTGCAAAGAAAAAGGCCGGGGGATGGAGAAGCCAGTTGACATGATAATGCAATAGTCCAGAGATGCGATAAATGTAGGCTTTGAAGCCAAAGTATAACTGAGTCACAGGGAAAAGGAAGAGAAGGCCAAAATACGTATCACAAAAGTAAGTGAGCCAAGACAAGTGACAGGCTAGAAAAGGGACACGCGTGAGAATAAAATAGGCTCGTAGGTTTAAACCTTCTGTAACTAGAATGTGATGTCTGTACTCTCAGAAAACAGTTTAGGGAGAAAGGCTTATATTCTTTTCTAATTATCTTGATTTCCAAGCGAGGACATATTTTTCCCAAAGTTCAAGGTGAAATGCTGGGATTGAAATGGTGACAGAAACTGTGGGGAGACTAAGAATGTGTTCTTACTCCAAATAAATTACTTAGACCTGAACAATGATACTCAGTGCTCACCTACATTTGGACTCCACAGACCATGCAACTAAAAGATAAATCGGCATTCTTTATTCTTCCCAAGCCAAGAAAATTAACTTACCTTAGTATCTGATATCTCACAGCATGTTTCTTGAGCTATGAAATTTGCATTGCAGTAGATTTTAAGTTTGTGAAGTTCAATCTATTAAAAAATAAGTAATAAGAAACATCATCAGTTTTTTGAGTATCACACTTAGGCAGCTAGAAACTATGGTAATTTAACTGGAAAAAAAGAAGCCAATACAAATAAATTACTGGTAGATAGTCTCATGTTTTTGTCTAATTTTAGATTCATTATTTTATGGACCCCTTGAGAAATAGAGAAGGAGTCAGATAGAGAGACAGATTTATAGATACTTTCATCAAGTAATGAAATTTGCAAACCTTAGATAATTGTTTCAAACAACAAAAATGAGTATTTACTTAAAGTAAATACTTAAAGGCGTTGTTACACATTATAGTAAAGTATGCCCACAAAATGAGGAAATTTAAAGTAAAAAATCATGGAGAAAAGGTCAAGTTAAGGGTATGAGTTCATGATGGAAAGGCTTTACCTGTAGTTCCCGACCTATTTGATGCACTAAAGTAGATGAACTCTTCCCAATAAGGGAAGAAAAAGATGTTTATCGTGTCTATATTTCAAGAATTCTGTCTAAAACCTATTGATTTAAATCATATTGGTATAACCCTGGGCAAGATTCATTTTTTTTGGTAGGAAAGACTCAACTTTTATACAAAATAATTGATTCTATTTGCTTAGCAGATTCATTTTTTTTTTTTTTTGGTATTTAAACTAAAAGTAGTTTAAGGAAAGTATAATAATTATGCCTTTAAATATGAGATCAAACCAGCACCTTAAAAAAAAATAGTACTATTGGTAAAATAGCAATATGATAAATGACTAAATAGGCTATTTGAATTCCTTAATCGCTGAATGTTGTATTACATAATACTTTATATAAGTGGATACGAATTGGAGCTTTGAAATTAGTCTGGAGTTATAAATTTAATAACTTAATTAAAAATTGTATGATAATTTGACATATAC
This sequence comes from Perodicticus potto, assembly GCA_963574655.1. Classification (NCBI taxonomy): domain Eukaryota; kingdom Metazoa; phylum Chordata; class Mammalia; order Primates; family Lorisidae; genus Perodicticus; species Perodicticus potto. Next base: position 9,633 of record CAUYRH010086341.1, read on the forward strand.
ATCAGAAACAATCACTCTCCTCTCCCCCTCTCTTTTTTCCTCCCATACTTCTCTCTTTCTTTCTTTCTCTCTTATTCTTTCTCTTCCTCTCCTCTCTCTCTCTCTCCCTTTGCCTTCCAAAGCACCAGAGTCGTCAATGCATTGATTTGAGGCCAATAAGTACTTGCTATAAAATGACTCACTGTAATGTTGGATAATTCATCCTATGATAATAGAAAGCAGACATAGTGATTAGTGGGCGAGCAAAAAAGGACAAAAATGCTACAACTTGGGCGGCACCTGGGGCTCATCGAGTAGGGTGCCGGCCCCATATACTGAAGGTTGCGGGTTCAAACCCAGCCTTGGCCAAACTGCAAAACAGAAAAATAGCTGGGCGTTGTGGCAGGAACCTGTAGTCCCAGCTACTTGGGAGGCTGAGGCAAGAGAATCGCCTAAGCCCAGGAATTGGAGGTTGCTGTGAGCTGTGACGCCACAGCACTCTACCGAGGGTGATAACGTGAGACTCTGTTTCTACAAAAAAAGAGAAATGCTACAACTTTTATTTTACACTGAGAGAAATAAAATCTACTTAGGTCCTAGAAAGCTTTAAGAACTTTAGATACCTTGTAGATTCCTGAGCTGCCAAAGATCTGCTGACAATGCAAAACTCAGAGTAAATGAAATATAATCATTCTTTTTTTAAACTTTTTGGAAGGTTATGGAGTTAACTTTTATTTGTAAAGTTTAAGCAGTCTGTCTTACACAGTCCAGTGAAATACTGGCAGTAACATACCAGTTACGTAGAATGAAGAATGGGGACTCCAATAATTAATATTGTTCTTAACTAAAACTAATTTATCACCATCATTATTCTCAAAATAGCCAAAATATATTGAAATCCTATTATACACTATCTAGTGTGCTGATTTTGCTTAACTAAAGATACATCATCAATTTTCAAAGAATTAGAAACTAAATTGACTACTCATGATATTGAAACTATAATCAACCTAAAACATCTGTGGTTTCTTTACTCATTAGTTAAACTTTAGAAGCCTTCGCTGACAATAGTATTTTAAAAGGAGAATGTTTAGGGTTAAGTATATACTTACCCTTGTCAAAATAAAGATTTTTTTTTAAAAAATTCCTTTTCATCAGTTTTATCACTTTCTCACAAAAGCGCACAAGCAGGATATGTAAAATTAAACTCAACCATTAAAATGTGTTTTGCAATAACACATAGCCCAAATAAAACATCTTTTTTTTATGTGACATTTCAAAGGTTTATAGGAAAAAGTATCAGAAATTGAAATTACAGTCAAGTATCTTAGATATTTGGTTGTTCTGTGGAGGATTCTGTTGAATGACGCTAAAATGACAGACCTAATAATCCCTGCTCCTAAATTACAAACCAATAAGAGACTTTAAATAGGACCATTATACAAGCCATCCTGGTGAGGGCCTAGAACAGGTGACGAGGGCTAGAGAAGAGTAATTCTTGTGGGTGACTGCCAGCTGTATGGTAGATTTATTATGTAATAAAAAATTTTTTGGGGGTGTTTTAGGATACAACTAATCATTGTAAATCTGTTTGGTGGTTCTATTTTTGTTGGGGTTTTTGTTGTTGTTGTTTTTGTTTTTACTGTTTAACATAGCCTTCATGGCATTTTCTTTTTTTTTTTTTTTTCCAGTGGTAAGACAGAATTTATTTACAGAAAAGAATACAGAAAACACCAAAGCTCCTGGTAGAGAGAGAGAACTCAAGTGGGGAGAGAAAAGCTCTCTCTGTTTCTCTCCTGGTCTTTCCCCGTCTCCCCCTTTAGGCTTTTAGTCTCAGGGTATATATAGATGTATGGGTTCCTTGGCCAGGAAAAGAATGAACACATTCCCTTCTGCCGGGGGCAAGGTGAATGAATGTATCAATGAATGGACACAGTCCATTCATGGAATTGAAGCCTAGGAAATTCACATGAAATTGACCTAGGCATGGGAAATGGGGGTTCCACATTTAGTCC
>CAUYRH010086342.1:0-18007 GCA_963574655.1 Perodicticus potto
GTTTAGTTATGGCAAATTTCTTCAACATGTGGATGTCATTAAAGTATTTAATTTCTCCATCATAAATGAAACTCAGTTTAGCTGGATACAAGATCCTGGGTTGAAAGTTATTTTGTTTTAGGAGATTAAAAGTCGATGACCATTCCCTTCTTGCTTGAAAGGTTTGATCAGAGAGGTCTGCAGTTATTCTAATATTCTTTCCCTTGTAGGTTATACATTTCTTGTGTCTGGTTGCTTTCAAAATTTTCTCCCTCATATTAACTTTAGTGAACTTAATTATGATGTGCCTGAGGGATGTTTTATTTGGGTTGAGTCATGCTGGGGTTCCAAAACTGTCTACTATCTGAATTTCTATATCCAACTTTTCCTCTATTTTATTAATCTTGTTTGCAATCCAAATTCTGAATTCAATTTCTGACATCTCAGCCATCTGTTTATGCATAGGATCATCATTTGTGTCCGCCAAATTGTTCCTCGGGGGTGTTGATCTACTCTGGTAGTTCATGTTTCCAGAGCTTTTCCCTTGATTCCGCCCCATGATTAATTTTAGACTGTTTGACTGGATGAGTAGATAAGGACCATTTGGGCTGGGGGTTCTAGGAGTAGTGGTTGACCGGTCCTTTGCCTGAAAGCTGGGAATGGTGTCTATACCTTTTCCACTAGAGTTTTGCCAAGGACCCATACAATGCTACTGCTTGCGAAACTGGGGACCTTCTTGGTGTGGTGGGGTTAAGTGGCTCTGTCTTATTGTCAGCTGGTCTTTGTCTTACCCTTTTGGTTCGTGTCCTTGGTCTGCAGGTCGCCCCAGCAGGGTTGATGTGCATTCTTCAACCTTCTCTTTTGGCTCAGATCCAAAACTATCGGCTTTCTTGCTAAGTTTCTGTCCTTTAAATCTCCTTCTGGATGGGAGCCTCTGTGGAAAGCTGGCTACAGACCACCATCTTGGCTTCTCCCCTGTCATGGTTTTCTTATCAATGTCCCCTCCTCCTCCTCCCAAGTATCTTTAAATGACTAATATCTTACCAAATGATAGAAAAGAACAATTCTAAAATCTCATCCTGTGTATTTCTGTAGAGCCACTATGATTTTATAATTTAAAACTGATTAAATAAATAAAAATTCAAAGAAACCAACAAGGAGGGGGAGAGAGTAATTTTGGAACTAATACATACCCAAAGGGGGCTATTTTGCTCACATCTTATGCTGTTATAATCAATACAAGTACCAATGACTCAATCCAAAATGATTTTGGATACAAAATGATGGGAAACAAGCCAAAACAGAGATATCTAAATTAGCTCAGTGACCAGAAGCATCCAGCCAATTGTATTCCAAATATTGGGTATAATATTTAGTTTCCAAAACTTTTACTAAAGACAAATAATTTAATGTGACAACTTGTGCTAACAGAAGGTTCATTTTGGTTATATTTATATAAATAAAAAAAACTTCTCTTATTAAATCTTAGTTCTCACACAATACTTAAACGCTTAAAATTGGCACAACTGGTAAAATACAACTTGGAAATGGTTAGATCTAAACCGTTAAAAAATAAAATTGATTCCAGAGTTTATTTTGAGAGAGATGAGAGAGATTATAAGAAATTAGAAGTCAAGGTAAAAAAGATTTTTAAAGAAATCTTTCATTTGAAGAGAAATGCAGGTATCAATCAAAGATACAACAAAATATCCTGGCTTCTAGGCGGGGTGCCTTACTTTTCTGAGATTAAGATTTTTTTTAAGGGCAAACAGATAACTTTTGAGTAACCTAAGAAAAATAAAAGTGCTTACATTTCACTTTTCTAAACTTAAAACAAATTTTTTTTTTTTTTTTTTTTTTTGCTGTTTTTGGCCAGGGCTGGGTTTGAACCCACCACCTCTGGCATATGGGGCCAGCACCCTACTCCTTTGAGCCACAGGCGCCTCCAAAACAAATTTTTAAAACATAAAGATGGTATAGGAATTGAGCTCTTTACTTTTGAAACATTTATAGATTGAATGGTATCTATTCTTTCTGTAGTTTTCATAGAATGCTTGCCTCTTAACTAAGTTAGAAAGCCTGTGGACCTGAATACAATGACAGGTTTGCTTCTGTAAGCCATACACTGAAGCATGGTAATGCACAAATTTTACATTTCCTGCCATTTGTCCTCTCTGCTGGTGGCAAGGAAAACGTGTTTCTGATAAGTTTCTGAGTATGAACTCTTCTGAATTCAATTTGGCCACTTCCAAGAGTCAGGTCGTGTGTTTACCAGCTCTCTCACCTGTAAGAACTATAAAAGATAAAAGCTCAAAACATTATCCTTTAAATACCATCTGGAACTGAACTTGGCTGATACCCATACTATGAGGTAAGAAATCACTGCATGACTGACTATATTGCCTCTGAAAATAGTCCCCAAATAACACTGCACCTAACTTGGCTTTGGAAGTCCAGATATGATTCAAAGTAGCTCCAGTTCACTTTAGAGAAGAGTATCATAAAGGGCCATCTGTAAAATCTTGCAGGGCAGGACTGCTAAAGGCCATTGTGGTTCTCTATGCAAAGCACACAGAAGTCAGACCAACTGATGCAGTGTGGAGATGCTGCTGCCTGCAGTCTCTCCTGATCAAGTCCATCCCTGCTGTGCACGTTGTGTGCAGGTGAGGAATTGAAGAGATTAGCAGCAATTCAATTCCAGTGGCTGGGGAGCACCCAGGGGCAGTTATCTCAAGGATCCTAGACCTGGAATATGATTGTAATTTGGCAAGCTGGACCCTAATCAACTGTATTCTTCTCTCTAGAGAAAGATTTAAGGGTGGGGGAAGGAATCATTGAAAATGTTAAAGAGCCAGAAGTTTACACCACTCAGGAGGGAGGTGTTGATAATGGGAGAGGGTGTGCATGTAGGGGTAGAAGAACCAGAAGTTAGTCATGTCTACTCAGTCATAGCCAATAGCATTCATCATTATGGCCTCAGGAAGACGGGTGCAAGCCATCCTTCTTGAGGTGAGTCCTGGGAGATACCTGGAGTCCTTTGTTCATCTTTATATGTGTGAAAACTCAACAACAGATGACACTTCTGATGCAGGTTTTAGCTTTCTTGGCACTCACCCATAGGACAGAGGGCTTGCCCCTCACTTGGCAGTTCATTTGACACCAGAAGCTCATGAAGTATCATTTCGATTATGAACAGATATCCATGTTCACATTCACCTCTATCTACCCTCATCAGTTTGGTCAGTCTCAGCCATTCACCTCTGTCTACCCTCATCAGTTTGGTCAGTCTCAGTCTGTTCTCTTGGCCGATTGACTTTGGATTGCCAGACATGGTTGAGTTTTTGAACTGAGGACCAGACCCTGCTTCTGTTGTAAGTTTAGTGAGGTGGTGGCCTCCCAGATATGACCTGTCCTCTTGCTATGGAAGTCTTTCCCTCAAAACCACAGTTCACCAGGTGAAAAAGGTACATGAGCAAAGAAATACAAATGAAAAAACGAGTTTTTCTAGGCAGAAGGCAAGACACTTAGAGACAGCAGCAGCTCCTGCTGTCCTTGTAAATTGTCCTTCTGGGATATTAATGCCTAATACTCATAATGCTGTAAGCCGAGGTGATCTTTCTGCATCTAGCTTTTTAAAAATTATTGTATTATTTTTACTTTAAATTTTAATGTTTTATTATAAACTTATTTTATTTTAGTGTCAAAAATATCACCCCAAAAATAGTGGGAGTGTTTCCCCGTTGGCAGGAGCCAGGTTTAACTTTAATGACATGGGTTTCACTCTGGGTGATAGTTACTACTCAGGTGACATCATTGGTTCTATTTCATAGCTGAACATTTATAATAATAAGCTAAGCTTAATCCGGCTTTCCCATAATTTCATCTTCTTAAACATTTAAGTGCTTTTCTTCCTTTTACAATTGTATACCATTTATATAAAATTATTTTATTTTAAACAGCTTTGGCAAAAGATTTCTCAATACTCTAAGTATAATAGGCTATTCTTTGTTTTATGAAAAATAATACCAAAAATTCTTATTTTAGTAGATTGTCAGATAAGCATTTTGCATTCACAGAATGTGTACCATTATGTTAAATCTTTTCCTACAGCTTATTCATTCAGTCATTCAACAAATTCTCACTGAGAGGCTATTGGTACTGGGGAACAAAATAGACAAATATCCCTAGCTTCATATCGTAGCAAAAGAGACAGTAACATCCCTTTAATTAAGTAAATAAAATAAATACTGTGCTAGTAGAAGTATTCAAGAGAAAAGTAAGTCAGGAGGGAAAGCTGAGCAGCGCTGGTGCTGGGTGCAGCGGCATTATGATGCAGGTGAAATGGTTGGATTGGGCCTCCTTGGTCAGAAGGTGAGTCTAAGTCCTGAATGGGCCAAAGGAGCAAGATGTGCAGAGGCCTGGCCACAGAGCATCCAGGAAGAAGGAACAGAAAGGAGAAAAAGCCAAAGGAAAGATGGCCTGGCATATAAAGGAACAGGAAAAGGCTGGTGTGTCTGGAGCTTAAGTCAGTATTTCTCAACCCGGATTCTTTGATCTAGAATTCTAAAGTGCTTTTTGTTAGCACCTTTACTAAAAGACTATTAAAACACACTATTTCTGTGGCTACTACGCACAATAGCATAGACCTTTCCCAAGCACTGTGCTAATTACCTTTCTTATCTGACCTATTTAATAACTTTGTAAGGGAATCTGCTATTATTAAAACATAGAATGGTTATAACCATTTAACAGAGAAATAAAATCTTGACAAGGTAAAGTCACCTGTCCGAGGCTACACCATAAATCTAGGCAGCCTAAATATGAACCCCGAACCTCCAACATGAATCAATATCCTATGAGAGAGAAGGAGAGCGACAGAGAGAACGAGAGAGAAGAGGGGTTTTAAAAATTTGCCTACTTCCATAATTCGGATGGTAAGCCCAATTTTGGTGTGTGTTTACTAATCATCAGGAAATAATCTGTAATAAACGTGAAGTCATTAACCTGAAAGTGGCAGTCACCACATCCAGATGACATACTTTCTACTGTCCTTCGCTTCACTTCTACTGGCTGTAGAAATTGAGGGGGGTCTCAGATCTTCTGCAGGGTCATTGGTTTGGTGACTTGTGTGACAGTGCTCCTGGCTTTTAACTTCCTCCCTATCTCCCTTCAAGAGATCAAATCAATAGGACTTTAGCTGTGCCCAACCTGCAGCCTGTGAGCCACACGCAGATTATGTGAGGACTGTTAGGCTTACCTGTGATGGAAGACATCATGAAATTCATGTACAGACCTTTTTTTTTTTCTTTTTTGCTCATCAGCTTTCATTAATGTTTGTGTATTTAATGTGAGGCCCGAGTAACTCTTTTTCCAACGTACAGCAGAGAGGACAAAAGAGTGGACACCCCTGGCAACAGGACATAACAAGGGGGGAATTGAAAATGATTCTAAACATTCTAGAGAATCTTGAAGCTAGCAATTCAGATAGTGCAGACAAGAGGAAAACAGAATGTAAGTGGTAGATGATTGATGAGCCCCCTTTTAAGCAGATTGCATTTAAAGCATACACAGACTAATGTGCTGGAAATGTCCCATAGGTAACTCACTTAGTCTGCTCAGGCTGCAACAGCAAAATGCCATAGCCAGGGAGGCTTAAACAACAGAAATTTGTTTTTTTTTCACAGGTCTGGAAGATAAAGTCCATGATCAGGTGCTAGAAAATGTTTTCTAGTGAGGGCTCTCTTTCTAGCTTGTAGCCATCATCGCCCTGTGTGCTCACGTGGTCCTTTCTTGGTGTGTGTGCATGGAGAGAAGGCCAGGAGATGTCTAGTGCTCTTCTGATAAGGACACGAATCCTATCAGTTCAGAATAACTCTCCGATGACCTCAGGTAACCTCAATCACTGCCTCAGAGGTCCCAGCTGCCAAAGTCGTCTCACTGGGGTTTAGAGCTTCGATATATGAGTTGTGGCCAGGGGGCACAAATATTCAGATAATACATGCATAAATAGTAGCTAGAAAATTGGTTTTGGAACATGAGTTCAGCCTGATGTGGCAACGTGAACATATAAACGGGAGTTGAACTGATGAGATTGCTAAAGACCTGGCAGACAGAGTAGTGCTGGGAGGCTCCACAAGGTCAGGTGTCCCCCACATGGAGGAAGCACATGGAGGAAATAGTAAGAGCCAGGAAATTAGATTAACAGGGGCAGGGGTGGTGGTTGGGGTGTTGGGGGGTATGGGGTGTACGGGTGGGGAAACCCAAACAAAAAGATGAAGGAAGTATAAGAGGAAAAGGGACACCAAGAAATCTCAGGAGAGCATGATTATAGTTTGAATAATGTTAAATGCCCCACATTGAGAGTACGTATCCTGAGAAGCAGCCACTAAATCTGGCACTGAACATGTCAATAGTACCTGGTGGTGTCCCCTTCAGTCCAACATGTGCTATCATGTGATTTTGGATTCTTTATTGAGTAATAATTTCCTGGGCTTCTCATGTGCCAGTCACTATGCTTAGGGATGTGCTTAAGAAGATAAATAACATATGCTTTCTAAGATTTCGATAATGAAGCAATTACTTTACTGATGTCAGCAAGCTCTGGGTTATAAATCCTGCTCATATCAGTTCAGTACTTGTACCTAGTTTTTCTTGGTTTAACTATCTTGGCACAGCCGAACTCATTAGTCAGATGTTTATCAGGTTGGTATTTATATTTCACTTTCTGGTTCCAAGTTTTTCTCTTGATCTGTTCAAATGATGTGTTTTTCAGTGTAGATTCCACTGTAACTAGATTGATAGTACTTTCTCTGTTGTCGCCTATACATTCCATGCAGTCTGTGACTCTCCAACTTGCAGAAACCAACCAGAATCAGTTTCTCTTTTGAGCAAACATACCACATCCCTTGATGAGCTCTCCTGGGTTTCCCTTCTTTTCCCATTTGAAACATTTTTCGTGAACTAGTCATTTGTGAGTCAACATACTGCTCTCTGTATTACACCAAATCATCCCATTCCTCACCTGGTTCTTGGGTTCCTCTACCAATTCCTCCAAGAAGCCCCCGTATTTCATCACATGAATCATCACCCTCAGAGTAGAAGAAAGTCAGTGGTAGTCTATCTATTGAATGTGTCTCATCTACACATGTAATAAATAAAAAAAATTAGTTTTCAACATTTAAAAATTGGACTATTTCTATTGAAAAATATGAATTTCCATGTTCTAGTGAAAAATCAGTTGCTCTGACCACACTGGTTCTTCATTCCTGTCTGGTTGAAGCTGTGGACACTGTATTCTTCATGAGGGACTCAGTGCTCTAGTTTGCCACAGACTCCCCAATAATGACCTTCCTTTATACTCTACTAGTCATTACTTTCATTTGTCACCTATCAGTCTCTTAAACTATTTGGTTGTGTGACTCTCACTGTGGAAATATCCACCTAAAATGAAATCGTAGGACTTGAGCTCCTGAGTTTGAGACTAACCTGAGCAAGAGCGAGACTCCATCTCTACTAAAAATAGAAAAACTGAGACAAAAGAATTGCTTGTGCTGGAGGTTGCTATGAGCTATGATGATGCCATGGCACTCTACCCAGGGCAACAGCTTGAGATTCTTTCTCAAAAAATAAATAAATAAATAAAATGAAGTCATAGGGTTTGCTTGGCCATATCAGTCATGAAACACATTACTCAAATTCTCACTTTTTACAAATCCTGGCATGTCTAGTTACCATATATATTATAATTCCATCTTTCAAGCCAGATGAACAATTCACAAATTTTTGCAGAGACTAAATTTCATAGGTTTTATAGTAGGGACTCATTAAACCAAGTTTATTTCATATAGCATTCATATTTATCACCTATCAAAGAATATTTTTTCCCCTGCTCAAAATGCCATTCTTGATTTCATTTTGCATGTTTCCAGAAAACACTTCTGATAGGAGTGTCAGATATAATGGTTCTTGTTTTTCTTTTAGTAAATGCACGTTCTGTTAGGACTACAGTATAGGCTCACAGCAGCTACACTGTAGAAGAACAGCTATTCAAACTGTGGCTATATTCTGATAAAAGGCAGACTTTGGTCTAAGGCACCATTAATGTAGCACCTTTAACTGTCAAAGGTTGGCATATTTTCCTCCCAAGTCTCCCCAGAACCAAATATTTACCTGAAAAACATATGTGCAGAATTCTAGAGTAAATAAGACAGGGGGAGATGTGTCTATGGGTGAAAGGTCTGAGACTTAGAATTCACATGTTGTTTTCCTAGGATGGGCCTTGAGCTACCTGAGGGATTTCAGGAAAATCACTTAACTTCCCCAACTCAGCTATAGAATGGAAATGTTATTATTTATCTGACTTAGATTGTACAATCATGCCCTATCTTTGCAAAGCCTTAGATGTGGCATGATGTGAAGGGATCTCCGTTACAGTCTAAGGATCTTAAAATATGCCAAGCAAAATGAAGCACAAAAGTCTTCTCTCAAGCAACCAGTTTCTTCTTTTCTGAAGGCACTTAAGATCAGGGATGCTAATCTATCCTGTGGCCATACAAGCGGGCTTCTCCCTATTCCTTGTTGCTGGACAGGCTGCCTCTGTTCTCTCACTTTCCATTCTACTCAAACATCAGGTCTCTCTATCTTCTCCCCCCTCTCCTCCATTTAATAGGAAACACATTCTCTTTCCTTAAGACACAAAAAGAAAAAAAATAGATTTAAGTAGAACAGCAGAATCTCTACCTACATATAACTTGCTAAATATATAGAGCTGAAAATAGCCAGAGCTGAGAGAAAGGAAAAAAAGAAGAGTGTTTTAAGAGTAAAGTGAAACCACAACTAATGACTTCAGGAGACAGGAGCTAGGTGGACAAGCAAAGTATTACAGTTTTAAATATATGGGATTTGGCTTCACCTCCCCAGTAAGTGGCCTGGCACCAATTCAAATAGGCTGGTCTGGCAGGCTAGTGCCTCTGAGAGGGACCACACTGGCGGATGGAAACGACCACAAAAGCCACAGAGAAAGTACAGGCTTCCAAAGGCAACAAGGAGGCAACCAGACTGGCAGCAGAAACAATGCCAAGGCCCCTGCATCAGCAGGGAGGGCCCAGCATCGCCAAGTTGGATTTTCTCCTCAAGTTTGGATGGCCAATGGTAGGCCTGGGTGTTGGGAAGATGGGTAGAGGGTGGAGGAGCCATCCTCGGGTAGCCCAAGGTGGGAAAGGCCACAAAGGAGGAGGGGAGGACTTTTCTCTTCTGGGTGCCACATTGCAGAAAGCCAAGACGACCATGTTTGCAGAAAGTTCTGTGTACTAAAAAGAAGGCAATAACCTTTATGGGCTTTTAGTTCTGGAAAATATTCTGCTGTACAAACAGTTGTTTTTCATGCCATTAAAGACTGCCAAATGCTTTGGTACTTGATGCATTCTTGCTTTGCGCTACATGAAAATAAGGATTCTAATTCAGTGGGTAGAAGACACAGCAGGGGACTTCAATTGGCAAGTGACCATTTTTAGCATCTATGGTGGTATCTACACAATGCCAACATTGCTAAGCTGGAACGCTGAAATGGAATGAAAGCTTTTCCCAAAGCTAAGCAATACATAATAGTGTGACTATTTGCTCTGAACTGGCTGATGCCTTTGATGATCTAGGTGCCAGCCACAGTTCAGTCAACATTAAAATAACAATAAAACTAATTTTCAAGATTCCAGAGAGGATACTAACAACAAATTGTTTCCAATTGAAGACTTAGAATTCTGAGACTTAGAATTCACATGTTGTTTTCCTAGGATGGGCCTTGAGCTACCTGAGGGATTTCAGGAAAATCACTTTAACTTCTTCTTCCCTGAAGAAGTTAAAAATGCCAAGAAGTTATCAAAGATACCCATGATCGCTTAGTGACTAGAAAACAACTAAAATTGTGAATTGTATTCAATTTAATTGTCCTCTTTTTTTTAACCTGGAGAGACCAGCATAAATAAGAAGCATAGGAACAACTATGACATTTCCCTCAACATATATCTTTTTCGGTCTTACAAAACCAAACACGTTAGGTGTTATCAGATTCTAGCTACAGAGAAAACTAGCACATTTGAGAAACATAAAGTGACAGTCATCTGACAAGTCTAAGGAGATGTGACAGGGAAGGAGTTAGCCTGAAAGAGTTGTGCTGTGTTCACTTAGAACCTTGTAATCTGCACAGTGTTTTCATGATACTAGAAGAAGAATTGAAATAAGGATGGGTGGTAAGTCAGGGGTTAGATGGGCCTCATATTCTTAAACTTTGGGCTGGGGATATGACTTTGGTAGGCATATGGATAGTATGTTAAGCCACATGAGCATATGAAATTGCCTGGGAAATGGATACAGTGAGAAAGAATACATAATATTGAATGATCTTGGCAATTCTGATAAGATAAAGACTAAGATGCAGCCACTGGACTTGGTGAGATGAAGGTCATTGTTGACCTGGTAATAGTAATTTCATTAGATCATCAGGACAGACTCAGATTAGGACAGGTTAAAGAATGAATAAAAAATAAGGCAACGTAGATGGCAGATGAAAATGCTTGGTTGTGGGGGGGAGAAAATAAGATAAGAGACAATCTGGTTGATGAGAGATGAGGAAGGATTTGCAGGGTTTGTTAATTTATTTGACCGAATAATCTGAGCACACGCTGGTGCCACTGGAAAAATCTAAGAACCAGGGAAAGATCAGTGATGTGGGGAAGGATCCTGGTGGTGCAAAGTTCCTAAGAAAGGCAGTGGTCCAGGCCACACGGGGATGTTTTTGTCTTTGCCAGGAGACACCTCCTCCTTTAACAGAATGGTAAGAGCAAAGGATGAGTGGATTGAGGAAAGAGGAGAGGACACCTGGAAAGCTGTAATAAAAAGGCTTCTTTGGGAGACTCTCCCTGCATTTCCCAGCCCCCCTTTCCGGGTATGGCTATCTGGCTCAGGACCCTCTTCCTCAATGTTCATCTGTTGTCTCCAACTTACTTTCTTTCTCTTCTTTCAGATAATTCCTCACTTTACTTCCTTTTGCATACTAGCATACTGATTTGCCTTTTCATTTATTTTTTCCTTAGGTACACATCTTGTTTAAGAAAGGAGGTCTTTGCTTTTGTGTTACGGTAAATGTACATAAAATTTATCATTTTAACTATTTTTAAGTGTGCCATTTGGTGGCTTTTTCATTAACATTATTGTGCAACCATCATCAAGATCTATTTCTAGAACTTTTTCATCATCGCGAATAGAAACTCTGTACTCATTTAAAAGTAACTACTCTTTCTTTCTTTTCCTGACCCCTACTAACTTCAATTCTACTTTCAGGCCCTGAGAGTTTGCCTATTCTAGATACCTCACGGAAGAGGGATCGGACACAGTATTTGTCCATTCATGGCTTATTTTACTTAGCGTACTGTGTGCATGATTCATCCATATCACAACTGTATCAGAATTTCATTTCTTTTTGTGGTCAGATAATGTCACTGTATGTAGAGCCCACATTTGTTTATCTATTCATTTGTCGATGGACACCTGGGTTGTTTTGGTAATTGTGATTAATGCACTATAAACATCGGTGTATGCTTTTAATTCTTCAGGGTATGTATCTAGAAAGAGAATAGCTAGATCACATGGTAATTCCACGTTTAACTTTTAGAGAAACTGCAACACTGTTTTCCATAGTGACTACCATTCTATGTTACTACCAAAATGCATGAAGATTCTAATGTCTCCACATTCTCACTACCCTGTATTATTTTCTGTTGTTGTTATTACTATTATTTTGGAGTAAGAGCTATCCCAGTGGATGGAGAGTGGTGTGTTGTTGTATTGATATACGTTTCCCTGATAACTATGATGTTGAGCATGTTTTCACGCACATATTGGTCATTTGGATATCTTCTTTGGAGAAATGTCTATTCAAGTACTTCACCCATTTTTGAATTGAGTTGTTTTATTTTTTTCCTGTGGAACTTCTTGCTTTTTTACATTAGTTTTTTGTGTCTCTTTTTTTCTATAGCAAGGTGCTCTGGATAAATGAAAGAGTTAAGGCATAGTTTTGTTTTTCGAAGATGTTATGAAAATCTCAAATACTCTGAAAAGTTGAAGTAATATTATGAACATCACTATACTTGACATCTAGCTTCTGTAACTGACATTTTATGACACTGACTTATCTCAGACCCATCCATCTTCTAGCCAATCTACTACCTGCCCATCAATCAGTCTTATTTATAGATGCATTTAAAATGAGTTGGGGATACCAATGAAAGATTTTTAATGAATAAAAATCTCACTCTAATAAAATGTGTAAGTAAGCTTGAGGCAGGGATGCACCTGTCTCTGGTACTTCTTTGGCACATAAAGTAGGAGAACAAAAGAAGGGTAAAAAGTCAGTGGGAGGTTTAACTCTTTTACTTAGAACATGCCTTAATGAAATTTCTTGGGAAAATGAATCAAAGAAAACAGTCTCAGGAAACAGGTGGTACTGACAGGGGGATGTCACCATCACAGCACCCAAGCTGTATATTACAGTGGTTGCCAGGCAACACCCCTGGCTCATCTGGCTCACAGTTTAGCAGTGGAACCTGGGGCTAGAAGCAAAACTGCCTGAGTGAGGCTAGTGACTCCCAGAAGCAGCCCTTAAGCCTCCTTGCCCTCTACCACTGTAGCTTTGGCTCCTTGGTCTTCCCCACTGAATTATTAACTCCTCTGAAGTTAGGGACCATATCCCATTCATCTCCTTTCCATAATACCATCCAACATCTAGAATAGTGTTTTAGACAGAGAAGGTCTACAGTGATTTGTGAGCCCCATTAAGCCTCTATATCCTCCAACCTTAGGGCCCACTACACTTTACATTGTGCTTCCTTTCCTGTGTCCACATACTACCTTTGAGGGACTCCTGGAATCCTAGAGTAAGGGTCCATGTTGCTCTTTCTTATTACCACCCACTTATTGTCTGTTTAGCTTCTTTCATCTTCATCAGACTCCTCAAGCTTAGGTAAACCTCCCAGCATGATGTCCTTTGCCTTTGTTATAGCATAACAAAAACCATTCTTGAGGTCATTTGAAGTGCCATGGAAGCTAGGAGAGGGGATTGTCAAACCAAAGGTTCAGAATGTAGACTTGCAGGCCATGCTCAGAGTAGTGACACTCTGAAGTTTTAAGAAATGGAATCATTGGTGGAACTAATCGATCATGACTTAAGCGCACATATGGAAATAAATCTCAGTGAAAATCAAGTTAGGAGGAGGGAGGAGAAGGGGGTGGGTAACATCAAAGCTATTGGGTACAGTACACACTATTCAGGTAAAGGGCACACGTATAACTTTGACTCAATCTGTATAAAAAAACAAACTATGAAAACAAAACGTGTACCTCCTAATATTCTGAAATTTGAAAACAGAAATGAAACATGATAGCAATAAGGGAATCATCCTTTTTGGTTGGAGAGCATTTTTAAGAAGGGAAAAAAAGGAAAACTGCCAAAAACAGGGGGTCCTTTGATGGGGCAAAGTCAGTGGCATCTGAGAAACAAGACCACAAGTAGATTTAGAAAGAGATTATAATTTCTGCCTCTCAGTTATGTCGTCAAAAAGACCCCATGGGTCTTCTGGACAAAGAGCATAGACAGTAAACTTACCAAAAGCCTGCTGGTGATCAGGAAAGAGGCAAGAAAGAGGGAAGAAGGAAGAAGAGAATGGGAAACAAGTGGTATTTTGGTAGAACGATGAATTGCATCCAAATAAATAAGATTTAATAACAGTGTATGAAAAGACAAAGTCCTCATTTTCACCTGTCTCTGGATTTGCAAACATAGATATTTCCTTTAGAGAGGAAACCACTGTATTTATGATTGGTTCATATTTCACACCTTTATTCATACATATCCTGTAATGTAAAAGGCCTATTTCTTATTGCATAGGAAATGCTAAATGCACTAGGGATTCACAGAAATGCTCAAAGCTTTTCTAGGAGTAGAAGTTAACATAAGTAGTTGGTCACAGGAGCACAGCCTAAAAAACAAAGCCTTCTTTCTGACTCTGCAGAAATTAAGTACTGACATGCGAAACCTGCCGAGAGTTTCATCTGTTTTTACTCTCAAAGCCTCATTCTTTTTTCTAAGTATGTGCATACACACATGCTTTAAGCTTAAAGACTCCAGCAAACCCTGATGTGCCCGCTACAGGGTGAAGAGTGTTGCAGCACCCCCTAGTGCTCTCTGGGTTGAGTTACAGTCACAAACGTGCAAATAGCAGACCCTTTGGTTTACTTACACCCCTGGACTGCCAAGACACCAAACCACCAAAAGCCTGGCTTTGCCCATATTATAATCCCAAACAAATCTTCAAACAATAAGAAGTTTTATTAAGAGGAAACATGAATTCAAATCAGTTATAAAGTTTCACTCAAACTTTCAATGAAGGTCAATGCAATGTCACTTGCAAATACAGTAAGGTCACACTTTAAATACAGAAATGACGTAAACCTATAGATTATAAGCTTTGGAAAATTAGGTCCATGTTATGTTTCCAGGATAAGGAGAACTAATTCTCCTGTAGCTCCTTATTACTGGATTTAAATTTATTGAAGAGTAAATTAGGAAAGCTGATCAAATTCCCCCCTGCTTGCTACATTGCTGATCATACTATACCCACCAAGGAGGCTTTCTTTATGCACATTTTACCTTTTCCTGCACTTTCTCAGATGTTGAATCTAGTTCCATAGAAAAGCCTGTTTAAGATACTAGCAAAAGAAAAGGTGACTACCTATCAGCAAATGTTAGCTTTCAAATAATAATGACTAACGTATTCCCTAGTAAGAATGCCATAGAGATTATCCCATAGCAAGTCAGTGAGGTAGGCATTATCATCTCTCATTTTACAGGGGGAGGATATTGAGTCTAAGGCCACACAGCTCACAGGGGTAATTCAGGTAAGATTCACACCTAAGGAGGTAAGATTCACACCTGAGGATTCTAGAGCTCTGGCGCTTAACAACTCTGAGACATACTGCTTCCCCCATACAAGACTATATCTTGTCTACGTTGGCAGGTTACACAGATGGGTCACCATGTGAATTGCTGTGTAAATTTGTTTCCAAGGGACTGAAGATGCAGAAAGTATTTGAAAAGCTGTATCTGTAAAATAGATCTATCTATCTTGACTCTATAAAAGAAGGGTACTAGTATATACGTGCAGCTGGGGGTGGCCTCATCCTCAGTTCTTTCTCTAAGGCTCTGGGTAAAGGTGAAAGTCGGATGGAATACTTATTTAAGGCAGGATCCCTGTGGAAATTTGGGGGCTGCTTTTCTCAGCTAGCATCTTTTTAAAGCAAAGAAAATAGATTAAAATGAAAATCCTGAAAAGCAGTTCTGGCAAGAAACAAAGGGCCAAATGGATCCATGTTGAGAAGAATACAGGGATTCTTGACAAACTCTAGAAACAGGAATTTTTCTCCTGACCTTGTCCACAGAGCAGCAGAGACCCACAGCCCAGATCGCTCAGTATACCCTTGATTGTTTTTCGTAAGCCACTTCTGTTCTTGAAGTTTAGGAAGTAAACAATGACAGTCCCTATAGTAATGAGGGAAAGTGGCAGTTTTACCTCTATTTGCAGGAAAGAAATACATGCCTATGCAAATACTACACCATTTTATATCACGGACTTAAACATCAAGGGATTTGGTATCCGTGGGAGGCCCTGGAACCAATCCTCCATGGACACCAAGGGACAACTATCTCATTTTGAACTTAATTTGCCTTTCTTCCATAACTAGTAAATGAAGTTGAGCACACTCATATCTAGAGCTATTTGGATTCTACTTCCATATTCTTTGCCCATTTTTCTACTGGATTATATGTCTTTTTAAAAAAAATAATTATACAAATTCTTTTAATATTAGGCACATTAATTATTCTCTTTCATTTGCTTTTCCCCAGCCTCTCATCTCCCAGTTTTTTCTATTTAGAATATCCATACCATCAAATTTACAAAGTTACACAGTTTAATATATTCTTTTCTTTTAGCTTCCTGATTCTCTGTCTTACTAGGAAACTTTGACTTTTAAAAAAAAATTTCATATATTTTATACATATGTATACCTTTAATTGACTTTAAATTTATCTTATAATGTGCATAGCATTTAGCTTTGTTTTTCCCTATATTGTATAGTCATTATGTCATCAATGCTACTCAATTTTAGCTATCTGAACCAAACTTTCCCCACTGAACTGAAATATTATCTTTGTCAAATTTTAATTTCTCACACATGTGCGCATTTATTTCTGGACATTTACTGTGTTGCATTAATGGCAGTGTCTGTTTTTCGGCCAGTTCTGTTCTGTCTGGTTTTCAGTAGCTTTACAGGAACATGTGATATCTGGTAAGGCATGTTCCTCACACTGTTCCTTCCCATCACTTTCCTGGCTTTTAGCACACCCTTTTTGTTATACATGAGGTTTGAAATCATCTTATTCAACTTCTGCCTACAAACAAAGAAAACAAAACTTCAACTGATACTCTAATAGAAAATGAATTCAACTTAAAAAATAATTTTCAAGGATAAACATTTATAATACCACCCTCTCCTGCCACCCAGGATTGCATTCTTTGTTAGCAACCTAGGAAGACTTAAGATATTTTTCATTGTCTTTGAAGTTGAGAAAATCACTAGGAAATGTCAAAATGTTTTCTCTTGTTTCAGAACGTGATAAACCTTGCTAGTCTAAAAACTCAAAACATTCTTCAGTTCAAAAAGCCTTTTTTTCTGGTAGTAATTATTTCTCCTTTTACTCCCTATTTTTTGTTCCAGAACTTCTATCAGTGCATGTGATGTGGCCTAGAAATGTCCTTCCAGCCTGTTATCACTTCCTTATGACTCCCCTTTCAGCCCCTGGATCTTGTGTGTCACAATTTCAGTTCTCTACAGTAATCATTCTCCTCATCAGGTGATGAATTTTTAATCATGAACTATTTTAATTTTAGAATTAAATGTCAGTGTGCCCATTACATCTTCCTGACGGTTCTCTGCCATTTCCAGTTTTTGTTAGGGTCTCCTTGTTTCTTCCATCTGTTCTATTTTACCAAGACCTCCTTTTCTAAGATGGTCACAGGAACTCCCTTTCAAGATTACGTTTTTCTTTAGTAAATTATTCTGCCTTCTCTTCTGTGCCCCTTCAGCCAGAACACAGGTCAGGGTTGTAAAGATTCTTGATCCGTGGCAAACCAAGGCAAAACAAGTAATTTCTTCCCTCACTACCTACCAGTGAATCAGTTTACAAACTATTTGCTCCTACCAGGGAAGGCGGGATGGAGAATTACCACTGTAATACCCTCTTTCCACAGGAATCCCTCCTCTTTCCCCAGGAGAATTACCACTGTGATCTCTCTCCCACAAGCAAGGCCTGGGAGTACTTCTGACTTCTGTAGAAGTCACTTCCCAGCACCACTGGTCTTCATCCATGGATGCAGGCTTTCAGGGTCATAGGGATCATCTCTAGGGGATAATCCTCTGTGAGGGGCAGGGACTTCCTGGCTTCCTGGGGCTTAGCTGGTAGTATCTAAAGCCAGGTCTTTGCTCTGTCTTGGGGAAAGAAGACCTTTCCCTCTGCTTCAGTTCTTTAGGTTCTCACAGGGTCCCAGAACAACCACAGCCACTACCTGCTAACTCCTTGGTGATCTCAAGAGAACCACAGCCCTCAATGGTACCCTCCAGAAATCTCTCCCATAGAGGGAGTCAGGACAGTGCTGGATTTGAACAGACCAAATACTGGACATTTGTGGTATTTGTCAGAAACCTAGTTATCGTCCAGATACTGAGAATTTCACTGATAATTACAAGGGGTTAAAAAGCTCATTGAAAAATATATGGAATCAGATGATATCTCAAGGTAGTTTTGATTTGATCACTCTGGGAATTTAACACTAATGCTATACCCTAGAAAGTACAACACGGCCTGACAAGATTTAATGGTATCTCAGAATTGAGTATATGTTGGTATAACTACAAAATGAAC
>CAUYRH010086343.1:0-18295 GCA_963574655.1 Perodicticus potto
ACTTGAAATCTCTCCCACTACCAGGAGCTTTGGTGTTTTCTGTATTCTTTTCTGTAAATCAATTCTGTCTTATCATGGACGGGTGGGGGGGGGAAATAATGTAATGAAGAATAATAAAATACATGTATTTAAAAAAAAATATAACATGTGTCTGTTTTCTTCAACAGTTTATAATCTCCTGGTTGCTGTCCACCCACCCACTCATCTATCCATGTACCCACCCATCCATCCACTATGCCATCCATCCATTGACCCACATAGAACAGCATACACTAGGTACCAAATACGTGATGTAGGCAGTAAGTGAATGCATCGGTGATTGCATTTGGCTACATACAACAGAAATAAGACTATTGCATGTTGTGGCACCTGTGGCTCATCTAGTAGGGCGCTGGCCGCATATACCTGAAGGTGGCGGGTTCAAACCCAGCCTCGGCCGAACTGCAAAAACAGAAAAATAGCCGGACCTTGTGGCGGGGGCCTGTAGTTCCAGCTACTCAGGAGGCTGAGGCAAGAGAATCGCCTAAGCCCAGGAGTTGAAGGTTGCTGTGAGCTGTGTGACGCCATGGTACTCTACCGAGGGCGATAAAGTGAGACTCTGTCTCTACAAAAAAAAAAAAAAAGAAAGACTATTGCATGTTAACCATATAGTGGTTAATTTCTCTCACATAATAAGAAGTCAGGGCTGGTAGAAGGGCACCAAGATGTTATCAATTATGCAGGCTCCTTCTGTATTTATTAAAATGTCATGCTCATCCTCACAGTAATCTCAATTTGCAAAAAGGCTAATCCACCTCCAACTTGTCCTCTGAATTTTAGGTAGGAGGATGAAGAAAGAAGCATTAAAGGGGGAGAGGTGGTACAAAGTTTTGCAGAGCCCCTCAGGGAAGTTTTCACTTACATGTCACTCAACTGAACCTTCACAGAAAGTCACCCTTCATTGAAAGGTAAGCTTCGAAAGTGAGCATCTTGTCTTTCCAGCATCTATAGGGAAATCTCAGCTCCAATGCCCACAAGAATCAGATAGTGGAGAATCCCACAAACACACAAATCATACACTTTTCATATCTGCTTATAAATGAATCAGTTCAACAAATATTTTTGTAACATTATTATGTGCCAGACATTATGTTAGGTTCTACAGATACATGGAACAAAGAATAAGACTGGTTTTCATAGAACTTATAGTAGGGAATGCAAACATTAAGTAAATAGTTGCAATTAAAAAAAAGAAACAAAGGATGTCATGACCCCATTAGGGGTTAGCCAATACCTTTCTGAGGATCTGGCATCTCAGCTAAGCCCTAAAAAAAAAAAAAAAAAAGAAAAAGAAAGGGAGCAAAAAGGTGGTAATAGTAAAGAGTCCTGGGCGGATGGGATAGTACTTTCAAAGGGTCAGAAGTGAGAGGATGTTTCCCCTTAGAAAGTGAAAAAAGGCTAAGGTGATCCAAACAAGGAGAGTGAGGCTAAAGGAAAGATGAAGAGCCAGAAATCATACAGACCTTCAAACCACACAGGGGATTTTGGACCTTACTCTAAGGACAATGTTAACCTAATGTTGTTGATTACAATCATCAAATACATATTTCAATTTGTTTGATGTAAACACTTGGGCTGCAAAATAGAGAATGGATTAAAAATGGGCAATAGGTAATATAGGAAGATGATTATAAATGTTCAAACAGAGAATAGACTGCCATAGTGACTATACGAATTGATAAACATATAGACAGAATTATGAAATATTCAAGAGGAAAATGATAAAATAGGAAGCATCAAGTGTGATGCCCAGGATGGCTGATAATCATAATTAAAGTATGTTATATAAGTAATTCACATATTTTATTAAACATACATAGATACATGCATAAACCTCACATGTACCCATTTAGTATGCAGAATAATGCTGTGACAAAGGTAGGATTATTACTCTCATATAACAGACTAGGAAATTGAGGCAAAGATTATTTAACTGATTTGCCCACGTTCACACCATGGATAACTGTTGAGCCAGGATTCAAACTCAAGCAGTCTGACTGAAGAACTCAGATTCTCAATATACTACCTGAATCCTGCTCAGGGATGGTGGGGGCAGCATTTCCTAAAGTTAGGAACACAATGGCAGCAGAAGGAAGGTGAGCAGTTCACTTGGGGCACGATGAAGCCTGTGATGCAGCCAGGTGAAGAAGGTCAAGATGCCTAATAGAGAGTTGAAGAAATTAGCTGGAGCTTAGAAACTGAAGTGGAGATTCTGAGGCCTACAACACAAAGAGGGTGACTAAAGCCTCGGAGTTGAATAAGATCAGCTGAAAACTGAAGAGAGAATGCAGAGTAAAAACAGAAGAGAGTTGTGGACATAGCCCCAGAAGGTTCTAGCATTTACATAGCAGGAAGAAGTGGAGAGGCCAAGAAAGGATAATGAGAAGCAATAGCTATCATGAGAATCCACATAAAAACCAGAATAATATAACATGTCAGTGAAATAAAGAGAGTTTGGGGGTGGAAGGGGTAAAATACCAAGGCAAATGCTGCTACAAAATTAAGAAAGATAAAGAACTAGCATATTTTTTAGAGTTAACAACATGGAAATAGATGGTGACTAAATTAGAACATTTTTTTTTAATGATGCTGCACTCTGTGAACCCAGGTTAAAGTGAATTGAGGGATGTGCACATGTAAGAAAATGAAGGCAGGGAATTTATTCCAGGGAATTGATTCAGTAAGACTGACATGAAAGAGAAGAGGGAGCTCAGACTGAGGGAAAGGTTAAGGAGTCCTGAGGAAATACTATTGGAAAGAAAGGACTTTCTGGAGAAAAAGAAGATGAAAATACTACAGGGAGAGCAAATAACAGATAGCTCCAGGCTTCCAGCAGCCAGGGGGAGGAAATACAGATAGCTCCAGGTTCCCGGCAGCCAGGGTACTGATTCAAAAAGAGTTGTTTGGCTGGAGTCATCTACATTAGGGTTTTCTGGGCTGATAGGATAGAAGGGTAATGCAGAATTGGATTTTACAGTATGATCAAAGGAATGACTGACATAGAGAACGTGGAATTTAAAGTGGAGAGGAAAGAAAGTGGTGACAGAGACAGAAAGAAGGCAGAGGCATCAGTATACTCAGAACTCAATGAAACTCAACGACTTGGATGATGAGACTGTAAACAAAGAACAGAATTCCTAAATTAGTGATTCCAGATGTGGAGCCACTTTGGCTGATGGAAAGAGCTTTCCACTTTCACCATATTCTCAGTTTACCTTAAAATCAGGCCAACAATACATGAAGATTTCTTGTTGAGTTCTTCATATTGTTTCTGTGAACAGCTTCCCTAACAGTTCTGCCAACTCAACCAACCAGTGTCTCTTGCTGACACTAGATGGCTTTTTGTACAACTGTTTTTTTCAGTCCAACAAAATAAGGCTCAAGATCTGCTGTGCCCTATCCTAGAAGAGGCCTCCAATGACAAAGTCTTCACTCTGCCATAGCTTGCTGTGGCCATATTTGTTTGGTTTCTACAACTAATCTAAACACTGATATTACAGAAAAGAAAAAGACAAAGAATTTAACCAGCTATGTGCACACTGTTATTTAATCTCTTTGTGTTTGCTTAGCCATATATAAGATGACTATAACAGGAGAGTCACTCATTCTCCAATTTAAAAATTATTCCCACTTAAAAATATGAAATTAATATGTAAAGAATGTGAGAAGGAAACAAATAATACTCTTTTTTGAAGTGTAGCACTTTGGGAGGCCAAGGCAGAAGAATCACATGAAGCTAGGAGTTCAAGACCAGCCTGGCCAACAAAGTGAGACTCCCATCTTTACAAAAAGATAAAAGATAAAAAATACTTATCCAGGCATGGCAGAGAGCAATGAAGGCTGAAACAGAAGGATTGCTTGAGCACAGGAGTTTGAGGCTGCAATGAGCTATAATCATGCCACTGCACTCTAGCGTAAGTCACAGAGCAAGACCCTATCTCTTAAAAAAAAATTAAATCCTTCTATTCCTAAGCTAAAATCATATGATATAACTTGTTTGTTCAGGACCGCTGGTAAGTGAGGCAGTAAGGGGATGGTGGAAGGATGAGGATCAGGCTAACAGAAAGACAAGCCAGGACTGTTTTCTTCAGAATAGTTTTGCTGCTTCCTTAATGAACAACAGCAGAAAGTCCAGCATTAGAGGGCGTGGCCACCTTTGTGTATTAATACTGGCCTCAGATACACAGATAGTGGAAGTTCTCACAGGGCCTACTTACTCTCCTGAATTATCTCTCTTAGAGCTCTTGGGGGTTTCTTCTAGTGTTAAGTCAGCCTTGCTTAAACATAAAAATAAATAAAAACCTACCTGTCCAACCCCTGCTTCACTCCTACTCCTACAATAAGGCCACCTATGAGTATAAACATCCTCGGAGCTCAGGTACAAGTATTTTACAGGAATGCTGAACTTAACTTTTGATCCTTGAGGTTGATATACTATATTTGGTTTTTTGGTTTTTCTCCAACACCTCCCTTTCTTTTTTCTACCTATGTCATTAATTTTATTATGCCCTTTTAAATCACCCCATATCCTTTTTGTGAAGAAAAGGTCTATAATAAATAGAAGTAATATTAAGTTCTAAAGTTATGCTTTCATAAAATCTATACTCCACAAAGCAGAAAAACAGGCTATGACCCTAATCAAAGTTGGGCTAGGCATTTTAAAATAGCAATTAAACTGAAATTAATTATGCAATAGCTAAGATAATGATATATCCTAGACTGAAGAACTCCCCTTGCAAAATTAGTCAATGTTTAGATACCCAAGACAGGCGGGAATGTGATACCTACAGGGAGAAATCATGTGCTATTAACCTTAGTTAACGAACATAGAAAGAGAAAAGAGGGGTGGCACCTGTGGCTCAAAGGAGTAGGGCGCCGGCCCCATATGCCGGAGGTGGTGGGTTCAAACCCAGCCCCGGCCAGAAACTGCAAAAAAAAAGAAAAAGAAAGAGAAAAGAGGAAGGTGAGAGTGTGAAAGGAAACTGAATTCCAGGTACCTTATTCCTGTACAATATCTTTTTCTCTGACCATTTTATAGATGAAGAAACTAAGGCACAGAAAGATTAAAAGGCAAGGTCATGAAACTAAGTAATAGCAGAGCCTATACTGTCAGGGGTGTCCAACCTTTTTTTCTTTTCTGCTCTACACTGGAAGAGTAAGAATTGTTAGGGAACACACTAAATACACAAACACTAATGAAAGCAGATGAACAAAAGAAAAGGTCCATGCACACTTTTCCGAAATATCATTCACCACAGATAAGCAGAACAGTCCTCAAATAATCTGCATGTGGCTGCATGGGCTGCAGGTTGGACACCTCTGTATCACACATTGCTCCTTCTAATTCATTCTTATAATTCCTACTTGGATTTGGCCCAATAAAAATTGTATTTTATTTGTTATAATTTTAAATAATTTCAAGGAAGGGCAATTCAAAGTAGAAAAACAAGTAGAAAAAATGACAAATGACTGGGCCTAAAACTCTACGCTGCTAATTAGAAAGCTTGGGAGATGCATGGTGGGGAGGAAGAATATCTTTAAAAAAAACAAAGCAGAAAAAAATGTACCTTATTTTGGTAACCATGCTGCTATAGCAACATCACAATGATACATAAAAGGGCTTTCAAAATGATGCTGATAATAAAAGATATACATGTATATATAGGTCTATCGGTATTGTTGAATAAATATCTAGTAATGACAAAAACTGAGTAAACATTTATACCAATCATAAAAATACTTATCAACTTCTCCTTATTGTTTGCATGTGTCCACACAAGAGAAGGAATAAAGGAAAACAGGACATTCTATACCTAAGGACTTTGGACTGGAACACAATCTAGTGCTGGCGTGGGAGAAAAATGAAAAGATAATAAAAGGATTAATGGTCTCAGAACTATGAGGTATGAATTTTAGTTTCCTTGAAGTTCAAATAATGCACAGGCCAGATATAAATTCATATCTATAATCTAAAGAATGTGATGTAAACTTCTAGGTTAAATTATTTGTTAATGACCCTCTATCTTTTGGTGCCATTTTAGCAGCCTGAAAAAGAATCAATGCATTTCTACAATGGTATTCAACCTTTCCCCCCTCATTTCCTATATTCATATGCCCAACCACACATGAATCAGACAGTTCTCATTTTTCTGCTGGGATTTCCACCTTTCCCCAAAGCTAGGTGAATCAAAATCTCAGGAGAGATATAAGGGTTTGAGAAGGACTCAGAAATTTGATATGGTTCCCTAGGAAGTAAGCTCCATTCCCTTGAGAACTACAGTTCTACATCAGTTTGTTGTTCTATATAGTCTTTATTTTTCAAAATTCAATTTTCCCAATCATTTTTAACATATACGCCCTTACATGACTTCCATGAACACAGAGTGCTGCAAAAGTAGAAAAGCAGAAGCCTCTACAAGACATGAACAAAACACCTTAAAAGGAGTCCTTGGTATCATTTCTTTCCATTAGATACTATTTTTTTTTCCTCTCAAGGAACTAAAATAAGCAAGGGATATGCTATGTTCTGGAGAAAAATGTAATGGTCCCGTGAGACGGACCCTGCTAGTATCTGTTTTTCCTTCTTCTTCTAACAGAACCTGACATCGTCTTGGGGAGCAATAAGCCAACATCCTGCAACCATGGCCAATGACACATAGTGAAGCCTTCTGGAAAAGTTTTTAATTTCCTAATACAGGCATTTCCCCAAATTCCTCCTTCATATTCCTACTTAGAAACTGGATATGATGTCTGGTGGTGCAGAGGACAGGTTGAAATAATAATGAGACCAGCATGAGGCTGAAGGCCTGCTCACTGAGGAAGACAGAGTGGGAGTGGAAGAGTGAGACATTGCTGAGCTGCTCAAACCCTTTCTTGCTGCTTCAAGAAATGAACCTTTGTCCATTTAAGCCACTTGCTATGGAACGCATTCCTAACTAACAGGACCACGTAGGTGGAGGTAGGTTTGGAGGAAGAAGAAGATGACAAACAACATCTGCTTTGTTTGACTAAAATGACTAACAACATCTGCTTTGTTTGCTGCTTACCCCTCTACCCCAAACAGCTATGCTTATCCCCTCCAACTCTCTCCATTCATAAATTCAGATACACTCTCTGTATTAATTTGGTCCTAATGAATCGTGATCTCAATCCGGCTCTTTGGACCTTTGGTGTCTACCTCTGGTAGCCCATTCCTTGGGCTGCCTGTTCTAGACTTGACTTATCTGGCTCCCCTAACCTGGTAACTGCCAACTGTGATGAAGAGAACTCTTAAGTTCTGTCCCTTATGGACAGTCCTCTCTTACTGTGGCTTAATTCTTGACACGACACTGTCTAATGGCATGAGAAGAAAAGAAATTAAAGAAATGTTTATCAGGCATGTAGAGATGCATTTACATAACTAGTAACTTCTGTAAGCTACTGACATTTGTGGGAATTTAACCAATTATTTTTTTTTAAATATTCTAATTTACTCAAAGAAATATTTGACTAAAAATGTCAACCCAAGGATTCCACCAAGATGGAGTAGTTCCATTGTTCCCAGATCTTACAACTAAAAAAACCCCAGATGTATTAAAACAAAAAGCATAGGAAGACTCTAAAAGGAGGAAAGCAAAATACAAATGGCCCAGGGGCCTTGGGTCTTGAGAAATACCAAGGTGTGAAGTCCCTGAGTTTCTTTATTACTTTTCGTATATACCTGACAAGATACTATAGAAGTCTCCAACCCAGAAATACCAATAAACATAGAAAAAAAGAGCTCCAAGAAAAATCTTATCTACTACTAGTTGACCAAGAAAAGGGTGACTAAACAACAGAAAACATTCTTGGCAATACTTCCCCAATTTCAGCCAAATACCAACTAAAAAGCCATACCTCCCACCCTACAGTTTCAGTGGGACTGAAATGGGGAGTTATCTCCCATACCTCCCTGGACCCCTGTTAACACTCAATTACCCCCACTATGTAATGTCAGTGGGGCTGAGCTGGAAGTTGATCTTTCAATCTCTTCTTATAGAAGTAAGTGAGGTTCCAATTTCCTTCCAAGGTAGTACCAGTGGGTCAGTGGGGAGTTGAGCCTCTACTCCTACCCTACATTGAGACTGAACAGGTGGTACAAGTTGGTAAAAAGAAAGCCTACACTTTCCTTCCACCCTTGGTGTCACTGAGGCCCACTGGGGAACTAAACCTCCATATAAACCTGAATGAGGCAGTAAAACTAGGAACACTCCTATTCCAAGCCCTGCCCATCTTCCAGGACCAGTATGTCTCAGAAGGAAGCTTCCAGCACCACACAGCATCACTGAAGTGGTGTGGACACTCCGCTTCTCCAACTCCAACAAGCAGGGAGTTAAGCCTCCACTTCCAGCTGGCATCAGCAAGGCAGGATAATTAAGTGGTTGGAGGCAGGGCTAGTGGAACTCTGCTTTTACCTCTCCTATTCCTTTCATCAGAGGGGCATGGGGAGAAGCCAAGCTTCTATACCCACCTTCTACACCAACAAAGTGGTGTAAGTCAGCCCTCTGAATTTCTGTTTCCTTGTGACAATAAGTTTAGCAACAAAGAGCTGATCTTACTTCCCCATACAGAGACATGGGCAGTGCAAATTAGTGACTTACTTTTGCTGGTAAAGAATGACTGATCCAAGGCAGTGTGAATCTGGGCCCCATTTTCCCAGGAGTAGTGTCAGTGGGCATAGTGAGAAGCTGAACATGTGTGCTATATTAGTTAAACTTCTCCAGAGAAATAATAGGATATATAGAGATACATGGAAACCAAGAAGTCCCATGTTCTGCCATCTGCAAGCTGAAAGCCTAGGAAAGCCAGTTGTGTAGTTCCAGCCCAAGCCCAAAGACCTGAGAACTAGGGGAGCCAATGGTATACAAGTAAAG
Organism: Perodicticus potto; assembly: GCA_963574655.1. Classification (NCBI taxonomy): domain Eukaryota; kingdom Metazoa; phylum Chordata; class Mammalia; order Primates; family Lorisidae; genus Perodicticus; species Perodicticus potto. The sequence goes on from CAUYRH010086343.1 coordinate 8,931, forward strand.
GCCCAGTTCAAGTCTGAAGTCCCTGAGAAGTAGAAGTGCTGGTGTCTGAGGGCAGAAGATGAAGAATAGAGAGCAAATTTACCCTTCTTTGTTTTAGCTCTTTTCAGGCCCACAACAGACTGCATAGGGCAATCTGCTTTACTCAGTCTACCAATTCAAAGGCTAACCTCCTCTAGAAACACTCTCACAGAAACACTCAGAACTACATTTTTACCAGTTATCTTATCTGAGCATCCTTTAGCCCAGTTAAATTGATGCAAAATTAACCATTACCTCTAGCCACCGTGCTATCACACTAAACTTCAACAGGGGGAAAGCTTACTTAAAAAGAAAGAAAGAATATATATATATATATAAACTCACAAAATAACCAGAATACAACTGGCATCACTCATCAAACCAGAATCAGGAAAACCACAAAATGAGAAAAGATAAAAAAAGACCCAACATCAAGAGGATCCAGATGTTGGAGTTATCTGATAAGCATTATAAAGCAAACATCGCCAAAATGCCCTTAAAAAGCAATTACGAATTGTCTTAAAACAAAAGAAAAGTAAATACATCCAAGAAAGATATAGAATTACAAAAAAGAACCAAATAGAAATTAAAGAATTAAAAAATGCAATAACTGAATTTTAAAAATTCATTGGATGAAATAGCAGAGGGAGTTACAAAGGAGAGAATCAGTAAAATTTAAGATAAATCAACAGAATTTACCCATTTCGAACAATAGAGAGAAAATAGGAAAAAAAATTAACAGAGTTTCAGGGACCTGTTGGACAATTAACAAAAGAGCTAATAGTTACGTGATTAGACTACAAAAAAGAAAGGGGGGGAGTAGGACTAAAGAATATTCAAAGAAATAATGGCTGAAAACTTCCTAAATATGGCAAGCGACATAAACCTAAGATCTAACAAGCTGTTTTCTTTTTTAGAATAGGAAAGATTCAAACAAGATAAGCCCAAAGAAAATCATTCCCAGGTACATCATAATTAAATTCTAGATTGTGACAAATTCTCTATTAATACTATAATACCCAGCCAGACAAACCACTAAGAAACTCATACAATAATGTCCTCTGACCATAATGGCTGGAATCAAATCAATCAAATAAAGCAATCTGCTTTACTCAGTCTACCAGTTCAAAGGCTAACCTCCTCTAGAAATAGCCTCACAGAAACACTCAGAAACAACGTTTTTTACTAGTTTTCTTGTCACTTATCTTAATGGCTTCTAGCTGGAATCAAACTAGCAATCAATAGCAGAAAGTAATAGGAAAATCTACACTTGGAAACTAAAAAGTATACTTCTAAATAATCCATGGATCAAAGAAATCTCAAAAGAAATTAAAAAAATTATATATACATGCAGAAAATGGAAATATCATATATCAGAGTATATACAACATAGCTGGAGCAGTGAAGAAAGTAAAGTTATAGCATTGAATGCTTCCATTAGAAAAAGAAAAGTTTCAAATAAATAGTCTAAAGTTCCTACCTTAGGAAACTAGAAAAAGAAGACCTAAATAAACTCAAAATAAGTAGAAGAAAACAAATACAGAAAAAAAAATGAGAACAGAAATTAATTAAATTGAAAATAGGAAAACAATAGAGAAAAACCAATGAAACAAAAGGCTAGCCCTTCCAGAAAATTAACAAAATTTATAAATCTATACCAAGAATTAAAAGGATAAAAGGAGATCACCAGATCACTGATATGTCAGGAATGATACAGGAAATATCCCTATAGTTATCTGCAGCCACTAAAAGAATAGCAAGTGAACAGGAAAGACATTACCATCATAAATCTGACAATTTAGGCTCGGCGCCTGTGGCTCAATGGGCTAAGGCGCCAGCCACGTACACCTGAGCTGGTGGGTTTGAATCCAGCCTGGGCCCGCCAAACAATGACAGCTGCCAACCAAAAAATGGCCGAGCGTTGTGGCGGGTACCCGTAGTCCCAGCTACTTGGGAGGCAGAGGCAGGAGACTCGCTTGAGCCCAGGAATTGGAGGTTGCTGTGAGCTGTGATGCCATGGCACTCTATCCAGGGTGACAGCTTAAGGCTCTGCCTCAAAAAAAAAAATTAATAAATAAATAAAATAAATAAATCTGACAATTTAGAAGGAATAGAACAATTGTTTGAAAACCACAAATTACCAAACCTTGACCAAGACAGATAATATGAATGGTCTTATAACCATTAAAAACACTGAATTTTGTAATAAACCCCTTCCAAAAGTGGAAATTTCCAAGCCCACGTGGTTTCACGGAAGAATTCTACTAAACATATAAAGATGAATTAACATCAAGTCTAGACCATTTCTTCTAGAAAATAAGAGAAGGCACGACTTCCCAACTTAATTTATGAGGCAAGTATTATCTTAATACCAAAGCTAGATACCAATATCTTTAGATACTGAGATACAGAACCCCTCAACAAAATATTAGAAAATAAAATCCAGAAATATATACAAGCAAATTTATCTAAGTATGCAAGGCTGGTTCAACATTTTAAAATTAATATATTCCACCATATCCATGAGATTAAGAAGAAAAATCGTATGATTGTATCAAAGGACACAAAGGTGATTTAGCAAAAGGCAACACGCATGACAAAAACTCTCAGCAAACTAAGAATAGAGAGGAACTTCCTCAACTTGCAAAAATCCCTACAAATGACATTGTACTTAATGTAATAAAAGACTGAATGATTTCTGGCAAAAATAAGGAACAAAGTAAGAACGTCCATTCTCACTATACTTATTCAACATATTATTGCAAGTTCTATCCACTGTGACAAGGCAAGAAAAAGAAATAAAATGAAAAGGAAGAAAGAAAACTATTTGTATTTGGTGAACATAATTGTTCAGAAAATCCAAAAGAGTCTGCAAAAATACCCCTTAAACTAATAAATGAATTCAGCAAGCCCACAAGACATAACATAAACAACAAAAAAAAATGGCATTTCTACATATTAACGTGTGTTTTCACGAACACATGAAAACCAATATTAAAAACACAATACCATTTACAATCTTTTCCAGAGAAAACTTAACACTTATGTATAAATTACCAAAACATGTATAAGATCTATCTACTGATAATCAGAAAATTCTTTTTTTTTAAATTTTATTGTCTTTATTATTAAGTCATAGCTGTGTACAATAGTGCAATCAAGGGGTACAATGTGCTGGTTTCATATACAATCTGAACTTAATTAGAAAATTCTGATGAAAGATACCAAAGAAGATCTACAACTTCAGAGAGATATCATAGGCATGAATTGGAAGACTCAAGCTAAATGTCAGTTCTCCCCAAATTAATATACAGGTTTAATGAATTTCATTATCAAAATCTCAGTAAGATGTGTTGTAGACATAAACAAGCTTATTCTAAATTTTACAAGGAAAAGCAAAGGAACTAGAGATAAAATAATCTTACAAAAGAATAAAATGAGAATAATCACTCTACCTTTAATATTAATGCCAACTGTATAGGTAAAATTTTAAAAGCTGTGTAGTATTAATGGAAGGAGAGAGACATACATATCAACGGAATGAAATAGAGAAACGAAAATAAATTCACACAGATTATACCACGCCTGTAATCCCAGCACTTGGGAGACAGAGGCAGGTGGACCGTCTGAGCTCACGAGTTCAAGACCAGCCTGAGCCAAAGTGGGACCTTGTCTCTACAAATAGACGGGTATTGTGGCAGACATCTGTAATCCCAGCTACTTGGAGGCTGTACCAAAAGAATCGCTTGAGCCCAAGAGTTTGAGGTTGCTGTGAGCTATAATAACATAGCACTCTACCAAGGGTGAAAAAGTGAGACCCTGTCTCAAAGAACAAAGAAAGAAAGAAATAAAGGAAAGAAAGAATTCCCAAAATACAGTAAAATAAAAATCCAATTAGAAAATGGGCAAATGATATGAACAGACATTTCACCAAAGAGACAGGTAGCAAATAAGCAAATTGTTACCAAGTGAATTGTTTCCCTCACAAAATTCATATGTTGAAGCCCTAAACCCCCAATGTGACTGTATTTGGAGAGGCCTTAAGAAGGTAATTAAGGTCAAATGATAAATGAGGTCATTAGTGGGGGGCCAAAATCCAACAAGACTGGTGTCCTCATAAGAAGAGGAAGGGAAACCAGACATACCTCCCTCTCTCCCTCCCCTCTACCCCTGCTCACACACAAAGGAGAGGTCATGTGTGGACAAAACAAGAAGACAGCTGCCTACCGAGGCCTTACAGATTATTAAGTCCCTGGTCACTCAAGTTACACACTCTCTAAAAAAAGATGGAGATTTTACCTCTTTTATGTTTACATGGATGGAGCTGGAACACATTCTTCTTAGTAAATTATCTCAAGAATGGCAGAAAAAGTATCCAATGTACTCAGTAGTTTTATGAAACCAATTTATAACTACTCACACTTTCTTATGAAAGATGGATCACAACTATAGCCCAGGGTGAAGGAGAGAGGTAGAGGGGGATGGGAGGGGAGGGGGAAGGTTTGATAGAGGAAGGGTAAACAATGGGACCACACCTATGGAGCATATTGCAAGGGCACAAGTCAAATTTATCAAGAATAGAACATAAATGTCTTAACACAATAATTAAGTAAATGAGGTGAAAGCTATGTTGATTAGTTTGATGTAAGCACTCTAAATTGTATAAAAAAACAACACATTGTACCCCACAAATGCACAAATGTATTCATGATCTATGTATATATGACTTAATAAAAGGAAAACAAAAATACTTCCAAAGCCACCAAGAACTGTGATAAAATACATATTAGTTGTTTAAGCCACCCATCGGGACTATGTTATGGCAGCCCTAGTAGACTAACAAATGAAAAGATGTTTAACATCATTAGCCATCAGATAGATGCAAATTAAAACCACAGTGAGGGACCAATAGCAAATACTGGCAAGGATAAGGAGAAACTAGATGTTTCCTATACTGCTTATGAGAATACAAAATGTTACAGACACTCTGGGACGCTATTGGAAATTTCTTATAAAACGATACATACAACTGCTATACAAGCCATCCGTTGCTCCCTTGGCACTTACCCCAGAGAAACAAACATTTACATTCACACAAAAACCTATAAACACATATCCTAGCAGCTTTATCTGTAATTGTAAAAAAAAAACTAAAAACAACCCATATGCCCTTCCATGAATGGTTAAGGCAAACAGTTAAATAAAATGTGGCACATTCATACCATAGAATACTACTCGGCAATAGTAAGAAATGAAGCTACTGCTATGCACAAGATCTTGAATGACTCTTCAGGAAATTATGCTAAGTGAAAAGTATATACCAAGAGACTATATACTCTATGATTCTGTTTATATAACATTCTTTTTTTGTTTGTTTGTTTGTTTTTTTTTTTTTTTGAGAGGGAGCCTCAAGCTGTCACCCTGGGTAGAGTGCCATGGCATCACAACTCACAGCAACCTCCAATTCCTGGGCTCAAGCGAGTGTCTTGCCTCTGCCTCCCAAGTAGCTGGGACCACAGGCGCCCACCACAACGCCCGGCCATTTTTTGGTTGCAGCCGGCATTGTTGTTTGGCGGGCCTGGGCTGGATTCGAACCTGCCAGCTCAGGTGTACGTGGCTTGCGCCTTAGCCCATTGAGCCACAGGCGCCATAACATTCTTAAAAGGATAAAATTATAGAAAAGTGGTTGCCAGGGGTCAGGGGCAGGGGAAGGAGAGGGTTGGTTGTCACTACAAAAGGGCAACATGAAAAAGTTTCATTATGATGAGCCGGTCTACTTTGACCATATCAATGTTAATATCCTGATTGCGAAACTATACTATTTCATGAGTTGTTACCACTAGGGAAACCAGATAAAGGATGTACAAGATCTTTATTCTTTCTTACAAATGCATGGGAATCTACAATTACCTCAAAATTAAAAGGTAAATTTTAAAAATTAATCCTAAACACAAATATTTCAGTCCAATAACTTGCCATTATGGTTTCTCAGATTTCTAAAATAAACACTCTGCTGTGATCATTGTGCCACTCTGTGATTGCAGAAGGTATAATTTACCAGATATGTCATTCTTGCCTGCTAGTGAGTGAGCACCATAAGTTTGCACCCATAGCTGCAGTAAGCTGGACTTCATTAAAATTCAAAATTTATGCTCACCAAACGACAATGTCAAGGGAATGAGAACACAAGCCACAGACTGAGAGAAAATAGTTGCAAAAGACACATCTCATAAAGGGCTATTATCTAAAATACATCAAAAAACTCATAAAACTCAACAATAAAACATAACCTGATTTTTAAAAATGGGCAAAAATACCTGAACAACTTACCAAACAAGATACACACACACACACACACACAAAAAGATACACAGACAGCAAGCACATGAAAAGATGTTCAACGTTATATATCATTAGGGAGTTGCAAGTAAAAGCGAGATACTACTATATTCCTATTAGAATGAGCAAAATCCATAATACTGAGGATACTCAATGCTGGCAAGGATATGGGGCAAGAAGAATTCTTACCCAAGCTGGTGGGGATGGATGCAAAGTAGACAGTTTGGCACTTTCTTACAAAATTAAACATGATCTAGCAATATGCTCCTTTGCATTTATCCAAATTATTTGAAAATGTATTTACACACCAAAACCTGGACATAGATGTTACATCTACACCTTCATGTCTGCTTTATTTATGATTACTAAAACTTGGAAATAATTAAAACAAGGGAATATCATTCATCACTCAAAAGAAATGAGCTATCAAGCTATGAAAAGACATTAACGAACCATAAATGCCTATTGTAAAGTCAAAGAAGCCAATCTGAAAAGCTACATACTGTTTGATTTTCAACGGTATGATATTCTGAGAAGAGCACAACTATGGTGACAGTAACAGGCACGTGACAGCATGGATAGTGGCTACCACATGTTAGTGGGGCGGCAAGGACACGGGTGGAGCACAGAGGATCTCCAGGGCAGTGGAACTACTCCGTACTGCACACTACAATAGTGGGTACACGTCATCATACACGCATTGTCAAATCCCACAGCCTGGGTAACACCAAGAGGATAAGGTGAACCCCTACTATCAACTATGTGCTTTGGGTGATAAGGAAGTGTCAAGGTAGCTTTTAGGGATGTTCCTGGTAGGGCAGGCTGCTGAGGGAGAAGGGACTGGGGTATGTTCTGCTCAAATTTGCTGTGAACTTAAGACTCCTCTAAAAAACAAAGCTCATTGACTTTCTAAAAATTCATTATAAAACATTCATTAAGTGAAAATACACAAACTATGATTTTAAAAATTGGTGTTAGAAAAATTAAAGTAGGTCAAAAAGGATATTCTATACTAACAAAATATATGAAATCCACTGATGTGCTCAAGTGTCTGCAATTTCTTTAAATCATAGCAATATGGTAAATTTTCTATTTTGCTATTGTTATTTCTCTCTCTCTCTCTCTCTTTTTTTTTTTTTTTTTTTTGGATGGGTATGTAGTGGAAATGGCCAATTTATATTAAAGTATTTCTGCAAGAAAATAAATATATGTAATCCAAAAAGATAGGTTTTATACACCCTGTTAACTTAATTTTGACATAGATATAAACTTTTAAGTCTGCATTTATTTTGGAAAACTTCAATATTTCCTTATGATTTGTCAAATAAAATAGATAAAACTAAGTAAAGAAATACAGAATCTGAATAGTGTAATTCACCAGTGTAATTTAATAGATCTATTAGAAAGTTTTATCAACAAAACACAGAATATACACCTTTTCAAGTACCTATAAAATATTTCAGAAAACTTATTGTTTATTAAACTCTTAAGTTTCCCAAAGAGGTTACATTTTCTGTCCACAATGGAATAAAAAGGACATAAATAAAAGCATAACAAAAAAAATCCATCCAACATACGGGCATATGTTAACTAAGTACAAAAAACAGAAAATAAACATATTGATTAATTAAACCCAAATCTGGTTCTGAGACGGCCAATAAAGCAGGCAGGTCTTTAGATCTGATATTTTTCCACTTCCTATATTTATTAAAATACATACATTTAAGGGAGTATTTATAGAAACACAGAACAAAGTATGATCAAATGGCTTTTTACCAAATATGTAACTACAACCTCATAATATAAAATCTATTAATCTTTTCAACAGATTAAAGGAGAAAAAATCTTCTGATCATCCCAATAGAAGCCAGAAAAGCATTAAAATTCAATAACAATATCTTATTTTAAAAAATAGACTTTAAAGAGCTAGGGAAAAAGAGGGAATTCCTTAAATTGATAAAAAGTATCTTTAAGAAACCTATAGCAATGGCCAGGAGCAGTGGCAGATGCCTGAAATCCTAGCACTCTGGGAGGTCAAGGCAGGTGGATTGCCTGAGCTCAAAGGATCCCTGCCACCCTGAGCCAGAGTGAGATCTCGTCTCTAAAAATAGCCGGGCGTTGTGGTGGGCGCCTGTAGTCCCAGCTACTTGGGAGGCTGAGGAAAAAGAATCGCTTGAGCCCAAGAGTTTGAGGTTGCTGTGAGCTATGACGCCACGGCACTCTACCGAGGGTGACAACTCTACCCAGGGTGACAAAGTGAGACAAAGGGTAGGGAAGGGAAGGGAAGGGAAAGCAAAAGGAAAATGAAAGGAAGGGAAAGGATGGGAAGGGAAGGGATGGAAAGGGAAGGGAAGGGAAGGGAAGGGAAGGGAAAGGGAAGGGAAAGGGAAGGGAAGGGAAAGGGAAGGGAAGGGAAAGGGAAGGGAATGGAAAGGGAAGGAAAGGAAAAGGAAAATGAAAGGAAGGGAAGGGAAGGGAATGGAAAGGGAAGGGAAGGGAAAGGGAAGGGAAAGGGAAGGAAAGGAAAAGGAAAGGAAAGGAAGAAAGGAAGAAATAAAGAGAAAGAAAGAAAGAAACCTATAGGGAACATCCTATTTAACGTATTGGACAAATTTACATTAAATTAGAAATCAGGACAAAGATTTACTCTACAAATCTGCTATTCAACATGGTTCTATAGGTCCAATACAACTAACTTAATAAGAGGGCGAAAAGGTGTAACTATTGGGAATAAAAAGATAAGATATGTACTATTTGAATGTGATGTGACAGTTTTATATCCACATGTGTATTATGAACCTATATAATAGATATTGAAGAGATTCAAGTGAAAAGTGTGCACAACTAATAAAAGAACTTAAAAAGGAGGGGGAGGAGCCAAGATGGCAGCCGAGTAACAGCTTCCTTGCAACTGGGCACGGTGAGACTGGGGAGAGAAGAATTCAGGCATCTCTGGCTGGCGAGATCTGCCCAGAAACATCCCTTTGGGGACATAGGGAGACAGCGTG
>CAUYRH010086344.1:0-15517 GCA_963574655.1 Perodicticus potto
ATTCTGTGGGGTTGGGAAACCAAGAAATCACTGTTGACAGATGGATCCATGGGATTACATTCATAAATTTTCTCTTCAATCTTCAATAGCTGCAATTCTGGGAGATCTGACTGGGTGTTCAATCCCAGATGATTATTAACAATCTTGTTTCCTGAATCGCTCCTATCATGCTGATCTCTCCTACTAGTGAGATTTCCCTGAGGGGTCATACAGACTCCACTGCAATGTCTTTCATCTTTTCTCCACTGACACTCAAAATTATGTATATTCTTCTGGATTTCCCTAAAGCAGAAGCCTTGAATGTCATGGTTTTCATTCCTTTCCAACATCACTCTGGGGGATATTTCTTCTATACTACTGCTCTCTTGAGGTGGCAATTCATTTATCACACATATAGAAGAGATACCTACAAGATACAAAGAACCACAGGCATCTGATGAATTACACATGGTCGTTAAACAGCTCCTATTGAAATATATAACTCTGTACCAAAAGTGGCATAGGCACAGCACACAGAGTTATAAAATATACAATTTTCTAACTGTTACAACACCTTTTTTCCTTTACATTGAAAAGGTGATTACATGTAATTCAAAAGTAGGCAGGGAAGGCTAGCATGAAACAAACTATTAGCAAAACACATTACAAATATCCATGTGAACTCTGACAGTATTTTTACCCAGCAGGCAAAGCACTGCAATGGGCTGAAAGCACATGGTGTTCAGTGATTGAAGGGAATTATGTATTTGTACTTGGAAAATGAATGAACTAGGGTAACAGAAAACATTACTCGGAACAAACTGAGAAATACGTTCCTATACAACATAATTCAGGCAACTATGATTTGAACATTCATGTTTAGTCAAAGTTCATATGCTGAGGACCTTCCTATTCAGAATTTAGCAGTCTTTACAAACACCACGCAGTATTCTTATTTTTTGTCTTTTTTTGTTTACCAGGCCTGGGCTGGGATAGAATCCACCAGGCCCAGAAAAATGGGCCCGCCTGCCCCATGCAGTATTTTTAGCCATCAACCAGCTTTAACTTGTTAGAGTAACTGAGAGATAAATTATGTTTCATGTAAAAACAGGAGGTCCACAGCATTTATGTACCTAACCCAGATTTGCACATTAAATGAGAAAAACAAGACTTGAGCCAGGGCCTGCAGGCTCACATATGTTCTTAGGAATAACTGCTGATCCAGGCAGCACCAGAAACAACAGGTCATGCTGTTGCCCTGCATAGAGTGCCACGGCGTCATGATACCTCCTAACAACCTCCAACTATTGGGCTGTAGTGATACTCCTGCCTTAGTTTTTCTATTTTTTTTTTTTGAGACAGAGCCTCAAGCTATCACCCTGGATAGAGTGCTGTAGCATCACAGCTCACAGCAACTTCCAATTCCTGGGCTCAAGCGAGTCTCCTGCCTCTGCCTCCCAATTAGCTGGGACTACAGGCGCCCACCACAACGCCCAGCCATTTTTTGGTTGCTGCCATCATTGTTATTTGGTGGGCCTGGGCTGGATTCGAACCCACCAGCTCAGGTATACGGGGCTGGTGCCTTAGCCCTTTAAGCCACAGGCGCCGAGCCAGTTTTTCTATTTTTAATAGAGACGGGGTTTGGCTCTTGCTCAGGCTAGTCTTGAATTCCTGACCTCAAGCAATCCATCCACCTTGCCTCCCACAGTGAGAGGATTACAGGCATGGGCCACCAGGCCTGGCCCTTATATATTTTAGATAAAAGGAATAAATATGCCCTAGAAAACATACCATGTACCCATCAGGTGCAAATTTACCCGTCCCACCCTCTACTTATTTGAATTCTGTGGAGTTCTGCTCCAATATGTGCACATAAGTATTGCTCACGAGTTTCAATTTAGTAGTCAGTACATGCGGTGTTTTTTTCACTCTTGTGATACTTCACTTAGGAAAATGGTCTCTAATTCTATCCAGGATGTTAGAAAAGATTCTAGGTTAGCCGGGCGTTGTAGCGGGTGCCTATAGTCCCAGCTACTCGGGAGGCTGAGGCAAGAGAATCGCCTAAGCCCAGGAGTTGGAGGTTGCTGTGAGCTGTGTGACGCCACAGCAGTCTGCCGAGGGAGATAAAGTGAGACTCTGTCTCTACAAAAAAAAAAAAAAAGAAATAGAAAAAATTCTAGGTCACCATTTTTTAAATGGCTGAATAGTATTCCATGGTGTACGTATACTACATCTGTTAATCCCCTCACGTATTGATGGGCACTTGGGTTGTTTCCACATCTTTGTTATTGTGAATTGTGCTGCTATAAACATTTGAGTATAAGTGTCTTTAAGATAAAATGTCTCCACTGGGAAACTCTTGAAACAAGATAGCCCTGTGAATTACTCAACAAAAATGTAAAACAACTGTCTTAATGATGCTCAGTGAACTAAGAAATAACTGATAGCCAGCTAAATGAAATTAATAAAAAGATGTAGGAATAAAATGAGAATATGAGAAAAGAGCAAAAGTATAAAGAACATTTAATTAGAACACCTGTAGGTGAAATGTAATAAGTGAATTTACAAATATGCTGGAGTGTTTCAAAAGCAGATAACGTAGAAAAAAGTGAGAAATTGAAAACAAGATAGCACATTATTCACTTGAAATGGGAAGTGAAAAAATGAGAAAAGAAAATAGCCTGGCTCGGTACCTGTAGCTCAAATGGTTACAGTGCCAGCCACATACACCAGAGCTGATGGGTTCGAATCCAGCCCAGGGCCCACCAAACAACAATGACAACTACAACCAAAAAATAGCCAGGCATTGTGGCAGGCACCTGTAGTCCCAGCTACTTTGGGAGGCTGAGGCAAGAGAATCCCCTGAGCCCAAGAGTTTGAGGTTGCTGTGAGCTGTGATGTCACAGCACTCTACCGAGGGTGACATAGTGAGACTCTGTCTCAGAAAAAAAAAAAGAAAAAGAAATGTGGTAAGATTCCAACAAAATATGAGATATTCAAATATTAATTTAGTATATCAAAATACACAGGATGAATCTAGACAGAATAATTATTAGAATATTATCCTAAGAGAGAAAAAATAAAATGAAAACAATATCCACAAATTATGTTTAGGAAATTGAAAACACACTACTGAAAACTGAATGTGTCTTAAATAACAAATATTGGCAAGTCATTTTAATGGTATTTCTGGGATTAAGACAGTAATTTAACAATTAGCTGGGTGCCTGTAGTGCCAGCTATTAGAAAGGCTGAGGCAGGAGAAACACTTGAACCCAGGACTTGGAGGTTCCTGTGAGCCCGGGCAACAGAGAGGGACTTTGTTTCAAACAAACAAACCAAAAAGAAATGGCTCAGTACCTGTAGCTCAGTGGCTAAGGCACCAGCCACATAACACCAGAGCTGGTGGGTTCGAATCCAGCCCATGCCTGCCTAACAGCAATGACAACTACAACCAAAAACCAGCTGGGCATTGTGGCAGGTGCCTATAGTCTCTTGCTGACACAAGAGAATCACTTAAGTCCAAGAGTTTGAGGTTGCTCTGAGCTGTGACACCACAGCACTTTACCTAGGGCAACCTCTTGAGACTCTGTCTCAAAAAAAAAAGAAAGGAAGGTGAGTGGAGTGATTTTCGCCTATAATCTAAGAGGTCTCTGGGACCTCCACTCTGGGAGGTCTCTGTGGGTGCATCACCTGAGCTGAGGAGACCTGCCTGAGTAAGACTGATACCCTGTCACTACTAAAAATGGAAAAATTAGTTTGGTGTTGTGGCGGGCAGCTGTATCGTCACCTACTTGGGAGACTGATGCAAGAGGATCGCTTGAGCCCAGGATTTTGAAGCTGCTATGAGCTATTCTGTCATGGTGCTTGACCCAGGGTGACTGAGTGAGACACTCTCTATCAAAAAAACAAAAAGCAAGGGGCGGTGCCTGTGGCGCAAGGAGTATGGCGCCAGTCCCATATGCGGGTGGCAGGTTCAAACACAGCCCCGGCCAAAAAAAAAAAAACAAAAAAAACAAAAAAACAAAAAAGCAAGGCAGGGCCCATAGCTCAGTGGGTAGGGCTCTGGCCGTATACACCAATGTTTGTGGGTTCAAACCCAGCCTGGACCAGCTAAAACAACAATGACAATTGCAATAAAAAAAATAGCCAGGCGTTATGGCAGGAGCCCGTAGTCCCAGCTGCTTGGGAGGCTGAGGTAAGAGAATCGCTTGAGCCCAAGAGTTTGAGGTTGCTGTGAGCTGTGATGCCACGAGACCACGGGAGACAGCTTGAGACTGTCTCAACAACAAACCCTCTCCCCCAAAACAGTAAATTAACAAGAAAAATGCAAATTTTGAGATACCAAAAAGTCCTATTTAAACATTGTAATCAATTCAATGGACAAAAGCAAACTTTATTAGTAAGTACTCAGATCTAACAGTTGTGAGGCAATAATTAGACACTATCTTTAGAAAGTCGTGCAGTATTTGTAGGTGTGAGATTAACTCCGTTTAGCCATACTCACTGCATTACAGAAAAAAATCTTTAAAATAGGCTCGGTGACTATAGCTCTAGCGGCTAGGGCACCACCCATATACACTAGAGCTCATGGGTTTGAATCCAGCCTGGGCCTGCCAAACAACAATGGCAACTACAGCCAAAAAATAGCCAGGTGTTGTGGTGGGCGCCTGTAGTCCCAGCTACTTGGGAGGCTGAGGCAAGATTATCGCTTAAGCCCAAGAGTCTGAAGTTGCTGTGCACTGTGACACCACAGCACTCTACCCAGGGCAACAGCTTGAGACTCTGTCTCTAAAAAAAAAAAAAAAAAATCTTTAAAATATACAAGTGAACCATCATACCATCACTCCTGTTTTGTTTTTTTTTTTTTTTTTGAGACAGAATCTCACTGTCACCCTGGGTAGAGTGCCATGGCGTCATAGCTCACAACAACCTTTAATTCCTGGGCTCAAGTGATCCTCTTGCCTAAGCCTTCCGATTAGCTGGGACTACAGGCGCCCGCCACGACACCCGGGTACTTTTTCTCCTTTTCGTGAAGATGGAGTCTCACTCTTGCTCAGGCTTGTCTCGAACACCTGACCTCAAGCAATCTACATGTCTTGGCCTCCCAGAATGCTAGGATTACAGGCGTGAGCCACCATGCCAGGCCTCTAACAGTCATTCCTTGATATAACAATTCCATACACTGTGGATAAAAAAAAAGAACACAAATGTGTCATAAAAATATGGGACTACTGATTAAATAAAAAGCATGTTCACTCCTAACACATTGGAATGTATGAGAGGAAATCAGCAGAAGTTTATACAATTGACAGAAGACACAGAAACAGAGGCATCATGCCAGTGAGCTATGCTCCATGTTCTCATATGGGGTCTTTCTGTCCACTCTCTTTCCTGTTCTGCTGAGTAACAATGTCAAAGAGCCAACCTAGCCCCCTCTTACACTCAGCAGGGACATGTAGAGAAAGTAGAACTGAGGAATGGCTGAAAGACCTTGTGAAAAAAGAAATTCATATATCAGCCTCTTCCCCAAATCCTGACAAAGAGCATCTGATCACTTGGAATTACCTCGGTGACAGGAGTATGATTTGTTCCAAGAAGGCAACTTTGCTGATCTCCTGGTCAGGGGCTGGTCAAGAAAAAGACCAGGCTGTAATGAGAAACCTGGAACATTAAAGCCTCAAATTCAATTCCCCAGGAAGGGGAGAGGGGCTAGAGATTGAGTTAATGTTGCTCATGCCTACATGATGAAGTCTTTGTAAAATCCCTCACCACAGGGCTCAGAGAGCCTCTAAATGCTGGGCACCTGGAGGTTCCTGGTGGGCGGTGCCCAAGGAAAGGCCATGAAGCTCCTCGGCCCTCTCCCCTCAGCCTTGCCCTGTGAATCTCTTCATCTGTTCACCTGTAACCTTTGAAAAATCCTTTACAGCAAACCAGTAAACGTAAGTGCTTCCCTGAATTCTGTGGAGCACTCTAACACATCTGTAGAACCAGAGGAGTCATGGAACCTCGATGTGTAGGCAGTCGGTGAGAAGGAGAGGTGATCACCCACCACCTGCAACTAGTGGCTGAAGTACAGGGCAGTCTCGGGAACCTGAACCTTAACCTGTGGGATCTGCCACAACTAAATTGCATTACAGGACACCTGGATGCATGAGTCAGAAAATTGGTTGTGGGAGGAGGAAATCCCCACACATTTTGGGGATCAGAAGGGAGGGGTTGTGTGATGAGCGTGTGTGAGAGAAGAAAAAAATGCTGTGGCTATTTCCTGTCTCAGAAAGATATGAAAAGGCAGAGAGGGCAGCAGACAACTCATGCAGTTTCGTGACCCCAGATGCAAAGAAACAGCAGCCAGTGTTTGCCCACATCCTGATCAGGTCTTCCAAGCAAGGGGAATGGGCAGCATGTTGAGGCAGGTCTCACCTTCCTTCTCAGGGCCAGAAACTCAACCTTAGAGTATTTCTGTGGTCCTCTTGGTAAAGAGGGGAGTTCGTTTCATCAGCAGGGGGGACTTAAGATTTTATGTAGGCCGGGCATGCTGGCTCAGGTCTGTAATGCTAGCACTTTGGGAGGCTGAGGTAGGTGGGTTGCTTAAGCTCAGGAGTTCCAGACCAGCCTGAGCAAGAGTGAGAGCCTCTCTCTACTAAAAACAGAAAAACTATTCGAGCTATTCTGGTGGGCTCCTCAGAAGGCTCAGACAGGAATGTCCCTTGAGACCAGGAGTTTGAGATTGCTATGAGCTATAATGCCATGGCACTCTACCCAAGGCAACAGAGTAAGACTCTGTCTCTAACAAAAACAAAAATCCGGGGTGAGGAGGTTCTTGCTCTGGCAGGTCCAGGCGGAAGGGAGTGGAGGCAGGACTGTTTTTCACTGCAATGACAGGAAATAGTGATGGGACAATAAAGACTCAAAAGACATTAAAAAAAAAAAAACCAAAAAAACCCAAAAAAAAAAAAAATGTATTGCACGTCACAGAAACATTCCCACCCGTCTGGAGTTTTTTGCTATTTCCACTTCACTCTCCTGACTCCAGAGCCGCTTCTTTGCTCCAACATTGACAAAACACTCAGGTCAAAAAGAGAGATTCCTGCTCATAGATGTAAAAATAAACGCATATCAAGTCCTGGTGCTCTTCCAAATCCTAGCCCCTCATGAAGGTAGAATTACAGAGAGATCGAGGGAAATATTTCACAAATTCATCCACTGAACGTCCACTTCTGAATGCTGAGGGAACTCTGTGCGATGCCGCTGTCCAGTGGACTTACCAAAACTACTGAACCAACAGTACAGGGGGAGAGAATAAAGAATTGGCTATTTAAAAAGTCTTGTGGTTTCCAGCATACCTGGTATGGTGAAGGATGCAGAAAACATAAACAAAGGGACAGGGAAGGTCCAGGTGGCACATTATGAAGCTTTTCATTTCTGAAGAAATACAGCTTCCATCTCAGTCAAGAACAGAGGGGGTTCCAAGAGGCAATCAGGGAAAATAGAAAGATATATAAGGATAGATCCTAACTTCGGGAGAAAAGTAATCCTCACCCAGGGAGACCAGGTTCCTATAGTTCTCCAACATCACGTCCCTGTATAAAGTCTTCTGAGCAGGGTCCAGGAACGTCCACTCCTCCTGAGAGAATTCTACGGCCACATCCCTGAATGTCAAAGGCTGAAAGGAAAACACATTTTACCAAAGGGTTACGGGTAGAGTTCTTATGTTTCTACAAAAAGAGAAGACAGGTGAGAGGATGGACTCATTCAGGGGAGTCTTCCTACAAATCCAAGTAAAGTATTTCTGAGCATATTATGTCTCCCTCCTTCTGTTTTATTGTAATCTTCAACTGAAGGTTCTAATATCCTTTTAAACGAGGGTATTTCTCATTCTTGTGGACATTTAAGAAATTGACAAATAAAATCAATGCAGGGCTACTTCTGTACATGTGTTAGATACTATTTTTGACACAGAAAGTGATATTGAGTGTCTAGATGAGCTAAAGGATGGGTGGTGACTTTCATGGTGCCTTTAAGGAAAGGCCAGAATCTAAAATCCAAGATGATGGCAGCAAGAGCAGTGACTGAAGCTTCTGAGCATTTCCCTGTGCTGGGCGTTATGCTAAATACCACAACCAACATAACAGCCCATGACATAAAGCTCTGTTGCTATTTTTGTAGGAACCATGTCACATACAGGTGTCCAACCTTTTTTTCCTGCCACACTTTGGAAGAAGAAGAATTGTCTTTGGCCACCCTTTGAATACACAAACACTAACAAACGCCGATGAGCAAAGACAGGGCTGTGAATGGTTTTTGCAAAATCCTACACCACTGATGAGCAAAGCAGTCCTTAAACAGTCCACATACAGTGGTGCCCTGGCCTCAGGTTAGACACTCCTGAATATACTCTAAGATAAAATGGTAGACAAAACTGGGCACCCCTTTAAAATAAAAAACACTAAACCAAGTACCAATAGGAACCCTAAGACAGTGAGCTTGGAAAGACTTTCTGCAATATCACACCAAAAACACAGGGAAGAAAAGCTAATACAGACAAAAGAAACTGGATCCAAATAAAAAACAACTAGGTATCAAAGTTATCACCTAAAAGACGGAAATTTTCCTTCCCCTGTGGAAGGGGAAGAAAAAATTGCAAATCATGTCTCTGACAGGGGCTCATATCCAGATTACATGAGGAACTTCTACAACTTTACAACAAAAAAAGAAATAAACCAATTATAGAATGGGCAAAGGACTTCCATAGGCATTACTCCAAAGAAGATAAGCGAATGGCCAACAGGCACATGAAAAGATGCTCACCATCACTGATCATAAGACAAATGCAAATTAACACCACAGAAAGACTTGCTGGTATACTCTGGCTATTAATGTTAGAACAGAAGATCCTAAGTCCATGTAGAGAAGTGGGAACTCTCATGTACTGTTGCTACAAATGAAAAATGGTGCATCCATCATGGAAGTCAGCAAAGGGGTGCCTCAAAAATTCAAATACAGGCGCGGTGGCTCATGCCTGTAATCCTAGCACCCTGGGAGGCTGAGGCAGGTGGATTACTTGAGCTCAGGAGTTTGAGACCAGCCTAAGTCAAAGTGAGACCTTTCTCTACTAAAAATAGAAAAAAAACTGAGGCAAGAGGATTGCTTAAGCCTAAGTTGGAGGTTTGAGGTTGCTGTGAGCAACGACGTCACAGCACTCAACCCAACTGACGGCTTGAGACCCTGTCTCAAAAAAACAAAAATTCAAAATACAATTCCCCCATGATCCAGCAACCCCACTTGTAGGTGTGTATTTGTGAAAGACAGAAAGGTTTCTCTTGATTAGATATCTGCAAACCCAAGCTCATCACAGCATCATACACAACAGCAAAGAAGAGGAAGGAATAAACGCGTGATCTAACGATGAATGGGTAATGATAATATACTATATGCATGGAATGCAACATTATTTAGCCTTAAAAACAAAAATGGAAATCCTGTCACATGCCTCAAAATGGTTGAACCTCGAGGATTTTATGCTAAGAAAAATGTGCCAGTCATAAAAAGACAGTGTGGGATTCTGCTCCTATTGAATACTTAATGTTGTCAACTTCTTACAAAGACACAATGAAAGACAGCAGAGAAAAAAAGTCAGGGGAGGAATTAGTGTTGCCGTGGTGTACAGTTTCCCAGTATGAAAAACTCTTAGGAACATGTAGCACAATAATGGGATTATGCCTAACACTACTGAACTGTGAAGACGCAAAGAAACAAACTTTACTAAAGGACTTATCAAAGACATGATCAAAACCCGCCAAACCCAATCCTTGTCAGATCATGTGGACATGTAAAGACCTCTGTGATGAGAAGTCCAGAGCCATTCAAAGACAAGGAAAATATGTGGGTGTCAATGAATCTCTGTCATGTCCAAGGA
This sequence comes from Perodicticus potto, assembly GCA_963574655.1. Lineage (NCBI taxonomy): Eukaryota > Metazoa > Chordata > Mammalia > Primates > Lorisidae > Perodicticus > Perodicticus potto. The sequence goes on from CAUYRH010086344.1 coordinate 9,899, forward strand.
GAACAAATGTAACTGTGAAAAGAAGAAGAAAATGGAGAGATTTACCAAACTAATCAGGAACCCCTTAGGACATTAAATACCTAAATTAAGATCTACATAATAATTCAAATTAAACAGAAACATAACCAAAATTTTACACAGTAAAACTTTAGACTCAATGAAGCATGGTATTTTGTGATCGTGCAAGGACTTGCAAAGAAAGATAAATGAAACAAACAAAAGCACAAGAAAAACCAGGTGGTATTAGAAAAAATAGATTTGTTTCATATTATTAAAATGCGTAATTTATAAAAAGACACCAAGATATGTATAAAGAATATAAACCAAAGGATATAAAATAGATCCTAAAATACAGGAAAAGAAAATTGAGCAAAGTATGAAAATTCATTTTATATATACACTTCCACAAAATAAAGAAAATTATGAACACTTACAACAAATTGAAAAATATTAACACAAAGGTTTGTCACTTTCCTAAGGTTTTCAAAACTTTGAAGTACAAAAAGAACACAGTAGCAAGTTTTGTTTAATGAGGGAAAAATCTCACCTGCTCTGGGTAGATTCTCTAGACACAGCTTCTCCAGTCCTGCTCTACAGAAAGTGACAGTGCACCCAGATGTGGCCCCTAAACAGTCCCTGCTGCCCCACCTCACTGACACCACTGGGGCCACATCCCCTCTCTGATGTCCTTCCCAGGGCCCTGCCCTATGGAGCCTCTGCACAAGCTCAAGTCACTGGGTCATGGGGAGAGGGACTGAGGGAAAGCAGGGCTGAGTGACAGCAAACGCGTCAGGCCAGACATTGCAGAGTCAGAGATTAGCAAGTCCAGTGCCCGCATTTCAGAAAGGAGGGGGACTCAGACGACCCACTGAGAACATCACTGTACCTGAGGCACAGCCATTTCTGAATCCTTTTCTTTCCTCTTCTGGGCTGCTTCTTCATATAACTGGATTCTTTAGAAGTCAATTCTGAATAAGAAAAATACTCTGCTTATTGTTTACAATCAACACACTCCCTCCCTGTGACACAACCACTCACACAGGGAAGAACTTGCCCTGAGGAAAGGCAGGTCCTCTGCTGCCCACTGCACCGAGAGGGATGCAGGGACAATACGCTCCTACAGAAGGACAAACTGGAGATTCTCTGACCCCCTCACCAGAGCCCACCTCCCTCGTGGTGACATCCACACACAGGGCAGGAGAGCTGGGCTGCACTGAGCTCCCCTCTAGGACACAACCCCAAAGCTGAGGCAGAGCACAGCCCCTCACTCCTTTTGTGATCACAGACTGACCTTACCCCTCAGTAATGGAGGACACAGAGCCTCAGTGCTGGACACAGACTGGACACACCTGGTCACTCAAACCATTACTAAAGGTGGGTCCTCACTTGACAGTGTGAATGGGAAGGGGACAGGAGAGATGTATTTGAAAAAACCCTCCACACTCTAATGTGATACCAGGCCTGAGCTCCACTCAGAGGGACAAGGCCAGGACCCCTCTCACTTTTGTCTCTGCTTTCCTCTTGGAGACCTGTCACCAGTGTCCTGACAGTGAATGGCGAGGGCCCCAAAAGATACAGCTCAACCAATATGGACTATCAGGGGCCTGGTGGGGGTGAAGAGGTGGCTGAAATACTAAAGGGGACAAAAGTCTCTGTGAGAAGGTGACATCAGAACAAACAAGTAAGGAAGGAAGGGTGCTTGTTACTTGCAGCCAACGGATAGGAGAGTTCTAGAAAGACAGACATCCACAATCATGTCCCTGAGGCAGGAGCAATGTGGGGAACAGAAAAAGGCCTGTGTGTCTGAAGCAGAGCCAGCAAGCAGGACACAGGCAGATGAGGCCAGAGAGGTGAGCAGAGCAGGGACAGCCCAGCCCTGCACACTTATATCTCCTGTGTCTCAAGAGAAGTTTCCAAAGGATGTATTTCCCCACCTCTTTTAAGTAAACATATACTGTTTTTCGTTGCTTTACACAAGAATGCGCTAAACTCATTATTGACTGTCCTGAGTTAACTTGGATTTTCATACCCAAATGTTGTTGACCAATCACAAGCCATCATGTGTTTGTACTTGCACTAGGAATTACAACTAGGATGTTGTAAAAGCTTTCTTGATTGCTACATCGGAATAATTACCAGTGACAAGAGATTGCTTCTGGGTAAAATTACTTATCAACAATAAACTCTGCCTGGTGCACTGTTTCATGTGAGTAATTCTAGTACTCTGGGAGTATGAACAGGTGGATTGCTCGAGCTCAGGAGTTTGCAACCCTCCTCAGCAAGACCAAGACCCCCATAAATACAAAAACAATAGCCCAGAATCATAGTGGGTGCTTGCAGTCCCAGGTACTTGGGAGGCTGAGGCAAGACAATCGCTTGAGCCCAAAAGTTTAACGTTATGATGCCATGACACTCTACCCAGGGCAACCGAGTAAAAAAGGAAAGAAAAACAGTGTGGTAAGATATGTCTTGGTACAGTGGCTCATCCCTGTAATCCTAGCATTCTGGGAGCCCCAAGCAAGTGAATTGCTTGAGTTCAGGAGTTTGAGAATAGCCTGAGCAAGTGACACCTGGTCACTCAAACCATTACTAAAGGTGGGTCCTCACTTGACAGTGTGAATGGGAAGGGGACAGGAGAGATGGGCCTGTCTTGACTAAAAATAGAAGAAAATTGCCAGGTGTTACGGTGCGCACCTGTATTCCCAGGTACTAGGCAGGCTGAGACAAGAAGATGCCTTGATCCCAAGAGTTTGAGGTTACTGTAAGCTATGATGATGCCACAACATTCTAGCCCAGGCAACAGAGCAAGATTTACCATGTCTTATATATTAAAGCCCAGTATAAGAAAATTATTCCTTGGGGTCATGGTATTTCCTTATGTCAAGACAGGTCAAGTGATACGTGAGTGATACATGCTTCCTGAGGCCACAAGTTCAGAACTTGCATTATGTAGCGGTTACCATTTAAATATATGACAAGAAGTTCCATGAGCCCCAGGGAGCACAGGGTCATTCTGGTCTGAGATATGAGGACTGCAGGAGAACATATTTCACAGAACTGTGCAAGTCCCCTTAGGACACATGAAGGCGGAGATGCCTGTTACTTGGCCCACCATAGAGCTGAGGACACAATGAGACACTGAATTCCAGAGTTTAGGGGAGAGGGCGATAGGGGAAATGGAGTCACGTCACAGGGGTTTAAACCATGACATGAGATAATAAGGAGAGGCAGGGTGTGGACAGAGATGACAAAAGATTCAAGGAGGAAATTCTGGGCACCCTGGTGCCTCACACTTGTAATCCTAGTACTCTGGGAGGCTGAGGCAGGAAAATCCCTTGAGCTGAGGAGTTCCAGACCAGCCTGAGCAACAGTGAGGTCCCGTGTCTACTAAAATCAGAAAAACTACGCGAGTGTCATGGTGGGCACCTCTACTCTCAGGTAGTGGGGGAGGCTGAGGCAAGAGGATCTCTTGAGCCAAGAGTTTGAGGTTAATGTGAGCTATGATAATGCCAGGGCACTCTACTAGGTGACAGACGCTATGCCTTAAAACATAAGTAAATAATAAAAATAAAAATTGATGAAGCTGTGAAGGGAGAATGCCAGACCACCCTGAGACTCTGAGTGGGACTGGCAATGATGCAGAATCGCAGGGCTAGCCACACCCAGGGGCAGAGACAGACCATTCCCTGTCACTACTGGGTAGAGGTCCAAGGCCCACAGACAGGGAGGGTGGGTTGTTAGAAAATGTCTTCCCAGGCAGCGCCTGTGGCTCAGCGGGTAGGGCGCCGGCCCCATATACCGAGGGTGGCCCCAGCCAAACTGCAACAAAAAAGATAGCCGGGCATTGAGGCGGGCACCTGTAGTCCCAGCTACTGGGGAAGCTGAGGCAAGAGAATTGCCTAAGGAGTTGGAGGTTGCTGTGAGCTGTGTGATGACACAGCACTCTACCAAGGGCAATAAAGTGAAACTCTGTCTCTAAAAAAGAAAGAAAAAAAATGTCTTCCCTTTAATGTTTGAAATAGGAAAACCACTCATTCTGCACACAGAATATTTTACCTCTAGTCACTAATGTGTGTGTGGTTTCCCCCAGTGACCATTTCTTTAGGGGACTCCCAGCGGGTGCCCCGTAATCTAACTTGATTTTGGTAGTAATGGCATGTGGATAAGGTCAGATCCCACAGGTCAAGGAATGAGTCATCAAGACTATCCCTTCACATGACAACCCACAATGGAATGAGCCAACTCACTTGCCTCTGGTTGAATCTGGGCTACAAGTAGAGGCTAGCCTGTGAGGCCAGGAATTATTTCACGCACCAGCATTAGGGACAGGAATCGTGCAGTTGTCAACTTCCTCTATATTTGCAGGAAATGCTAAACTTATTAGATTAAAATTGGGAAAACACTATGGCACAATTTAATCATCACACACAATCACCTCAAGACTCATCTGGGCTTAGGGCCCTACGGTCTTCATTTCCTCATGTTTTCCCCCTCATTCTCTACAAACCTCTCATCGTCACCTTCTCTCCCCTGCTCTTGCTTTTCTCTTCTCCTCTGTGGCTCCCCCTGGGCTTCTGCTCCTCATTTTGTTGCCCTCTTTCCTGCTCTTTCTCCCCATCTTCCCTCTATTTTTTTTTCAGCTCTTCTGCTCCATTTGTGAAAGGTGTCACCTTTTGCAGCTCTTTCTCCCCAATCTTCTATCCCAATCTCACATCTCTCTCCCTCTTTTTTCCCCATCTGCTCCCACTGTTAAATTTTCTCTTCCCTGTTACACACCCTGTCTTCTTTCCCATCCAGTTTTGGTTCTTTGTCTGTTTTCCTTGTCACCAGGTGCCCCCTTCTGGTGTCCAAGAACCAGGCTGCTCTGTCTGTCCAGACTCCCAATCATTCCTGCCCTCCCAGGACTCTCTGTCTGAGGCCCCTCTCCATTTGCTACCAGTTGCCCTATGTTAGTTTCCTTCATCTGTCAGGACATCTAGGTTTTCTGAAAATTGCTTTAGGAACTTCCCCCTACTCCCTACCCCAACCCCTGATGTCCTTCCTTCTGATAGGTTGGTCAGAAGAACTCCAAAATCAGAGCAAGCATTGGTCATCCATTTTGAGCATAAGGCACTCTATCTTGGCTGTTCAGTGACCTGTGCTGAAACCAACCCCTTCAGGGACTCAGCCAGAAGGAAGGAGGAACTATGGAACACAATGGCTCCAGGAGGGCCAAATCTTAAACAGAATGGTCTCAGCAGGAAGCCAGCTGGAACCCTATATGGCCACAGTCACTAGGACACCAAAGTAATACTCTCCCCACTCAACCTACTACAACCTTTGAAAGGTAAGCACTCTTGGGCTCCCAGGATGGTGCCTACTGAGTCTCAGACCGCCTTCACTGAGGCTCCAAATAAACTTTAGCTATTGCCTTACATCCCCTTTGGCTCCACTCTACCTTACACCTTTGCCTTTCACTCTCTAGTCTCTTTGCAAATCCCTTCCATGTCCTCTAGTAGGCAGTATTCATGATGTTGCAGGAAGTTTAGGCCCAGTGAAGAGAAAGAACACCCAAACATCCTGTTTAAAAGAGGAAGGGCTTTATACCAGCTCCAGGGGAGCAAAGGTTGACTAGAGTCC
>CAUYRH010086347.1:0-27368 GCA_963574655.1 Perodicticus potto
GTAAGAGAGGGGAGACGGCTGCAGGATCCTACAAGGATAGGGAGCAGTAAAAGCCTAGCCAGATGCTATGAAGGCTATCTCTCACAGTACGATCAAAATGTTTCTGATTGTATATGAAGCACATTCTGCCCTATGATTGCACCAATGTACACAATTATGATTTAATAAAATTATTAAAAAAAAGAAAAGAAAAGAAAAAAAAATTGTGTCTTGCATTCATCTATGCAGACATCTCTCTGGTTCTTTTAACACTCCTTAATACACTTAACTCCTAAAGACCTTGTTTTCTCCTGCCCAAGAACATTCCCCAAGTAGAATCTCTCAATGCAATATTTCATGTTCCTGACTATCTCCTCTCCAGTGGTCAAAATGTTCCAATCTAGTGTTTCAGTCGCAGAAACTTTTTGGCTTTTATTACCAACTGAACTACATTGTCCATTCAATCGTTATTGGATTCTTTTAAAAAATTATTAGTGGCCCTCATCAATTAAAGGCAAGTGGTTGGAACTTGGTACCAGGTGGTATGTTGCAATGAAAGAAAACCTCAGATGAAATTCTTGGCCTGTTATTTTTATTGGAGTTTGTGCCTTTTCCTTGTTGATATGCAGGAGCTCCCTGGTATTGTATATTGATCCCTTTTAGGCTTTAGACATTGCAAATAAAACATGTCTCAATTTTGTCTCTAACTGCTCATGTATATCCTTAATTTTTATGCACTTATGTTTGTGAGGGTTTTTGATTTTTTGCTTATTTGTTTGTTTTCTTTGTAATTTGTGCTTTTAAGGTTTTCTTTAAGAAATTATTCTTCCTGACTGGGAACAGTGACTCACACCTGTAATCCCAGTACTTTTGGGAGGCTGAGGTAGGAGGATCACTTGTGCCAAGGAGTTCAAGACCAGCTTGGACACCATAGGGAAACCCCCCGCCTCCATCTCTACAAAAAATGAAAAAAAAAAAATAGCTGGGCTTTGTGGTGCATGCCTGTAGTCTCAAGTGCCCGGGAGAGTGAGACAAGAGGATCACTTATGCCCAGGAGTTTGAGGTTGCAGTGAACTATGATGACATCATTACACTCTATCTGGGGCAACAGAGCAAGACCCTGTTTAATATACTAGTTTTGCTTTTCACATTTAGATCTCTCATCCGTTGGGAGGTTGCCTTTTAATAGAGGGTTAGGTAGTGTTCATGTTTTATTAAACTGAATTATTTTTAAGAAAAATTACCACATAGCCATTATACCAGGAATGAAAAATAAGGAATAATGACTTACTTCATCAATTGTAGAAAATATATTTTGTAATTCAATGAAAAACTATGCATCATCTATAGCATACCCATCTGGGCTGTCCAGAGTAATTCTGTTCATTGTCCTTGAGCTATTTTGCACTTCTTTGTAAATTGCAGATAACAGACACATATATAAATTCTGTTGTCCAATAGAGTTTCGATTGACTCTTCTAACTCCTGTGGGCAAAGCTGTTTTGCCTCCTTTTGTAACTCATTTCTTTATTCAATATAAGTTTGTGCTTTTTAATTTTTCATTTGAACCAACTTTATCATCTGTCTAATGATTCCCTCATTGATTAACCAGTAAAATAAAATCTTTAATACATGTCTATTTTTACATCTATATGAGTCATTATTTTACTTTCTTCTGAAAGTTATCTTTTAGCACAGTTAAAATAATTACAACATATTAGCTAGCTAGCAAAATCTTTCCTCCAGATTATTTTTAAAGGTCATACATAAATTGAGATGATTCTTGAGCTGTGACATTAATGAAAACTATACTTTGGGGAAGAAGCTATTCATTCCTCTTAACTCACGTCTTACAAGTGGCCTCCGATCTGCATGTGTGTTAAGACTCACCAGAAGAGATACTCAAGCAATCGATACTGAGGTTTCTTTTTTTAAAGCTTGATGAGCTTAAAGTTCATTCCTTCACCTTTATTTCTTTTCCTTTACTTCTAGGCAAATACAAAATGTTCTTGTGGTTTTTTAAAGAAATAGGGTCGTGCAAATTAAAAAAAAAAAACAACTGAATTTGAGAATCATAAGTTTTGGGTTCTAAACTTAGTTTTCATTAATCAGTGGAGACCTGGGTGAGTCCTCGGCCTCTCTAGATTCTGATACTCTAGTGTGTCCAATGTAGAGGTTGGACTAGCTTAGTAGAGATTGTGACTGACTTAAACCAATTTTGCCACTTAAAATTAACAAGGTCCTTTTTGATAGCTATATGTAGCCACAAATATCGACCTATGTAAAAACCAGAGTACCCTCACTTTTAGATGATATGTATTACAACTAAGGAAATCTTAGACTAAATTTCACCGCACACGAATATACTTATTAGCAAGGAGGCTCAAGTTGTCCTACAAGTTCAAAGAAGGCCCAAGTCTCTTTTTCTTTTAGGCATTCCAACAAGCTCCTGGCAGGAGAGTTTATTTGGGGCTACTGTGCAATGTTAAAGAGGCAGGATTCGGCTACCTTCTTTTGTCAAAGGACAAGTATTTGAAGCTACATAATTGAATACAGGACAGGTTCAAATGTTGTATGTAGTGTACTAATCAGAGCATTCACATCTTGTTCAAATGAAAATATTTTTTAAATGCAAATCTGATTCAGTGGATGTGAGGTGAGGCCTGAGAGTCTGCATTTCTAACAAATTCCTCCTGTTGCTTCTAGTCTAGACCACTCTTTGCAAATCAATTGTCATGAAGGGTAGGAAGACATGTGCAGTCTTTGTAGTTAAACACATATCTTGAAAAGCCATAAAAAATTTCTAACATTTCCTAAGTTATTTTAAAACACACTTGATGTTGATTGCAGTTCAAATAACTGCCCCTCTAAAGCCTAGAGCAGTGATTTTCAACTGCTGTGCCATGAAATTTCCTAAAGACTATTAATTAAATTATTTTCAAAAGACGTTTAAGACATAGTAAGTGTATTCTTTTTTTTTTTAACCTTTTTTTTTTCTTGATCAACATAATTTTAAGTGTGCTGTGGAAGTTTAACTATAGGCTCAAATGTGCCCTGGGATAAAAAAAGGTTGAAAAACACCTACCTAGAGTATGGAATTCCTTAGATTTTTCAGGTAGAAACTACCTATCCCTAAACTTAGTGTTCAATATTAGGATATTTCAATTGTTAGCTCACATCTACTATATATTAATATTAGCGTCTGTGCGGGTTCATTTTATTAGCCTCAAAGAGGCATTTCAGAGCCTCATTCCTGCTCTGAAACTCTAAGCTCAAATCTCCTCTTTCCCATTTCTCCTTCTCTTTCAAATCTGAAATTACGTTCTCCTCGTCACCATCCTCACTCATTTTGAATTGTGACTGTAGTGCCTTTACTCTCAGCCCTGGCTGAGGTGTGGTACAGCCTGTGTAACTTCTCAAAAAATTAAGACGCCAAATTAATTCAGTGAGAACAATTAAATGAAAATTTCTAGAAGTGGATCTCCAGGTAGTTGTAGTTCGTAAACTCTCCCTAGGTGATTCTAATATGCAACCAGGGTTGAGAATCACAGCTTTTGCACACTGATTCTTAAAATTGGCTACATATTGGAATCTCCTGAGGAGGCTTTAAAAAAATACAGACGCTTAGGGCCCAGCCCAAAAGATCCTGACTTATTGCTCTGAGAACCAAGGGCTTTAATATTTCCCTAAGGGATATTAACAGGCTCAAAACTTAAAAATCACCACCATGCTGAGTGATAATTAGTAAGATCAGAGCTCAACAGTCAATTTCCAGAACTCTGCTTGGTTCTGTTTATAACTTCAACATCCAGAATCAGCCAAAGCAAAAGAGCAGAAAACCTAGCAATCTCTTGTACATCAGGGGAAAAGATTCCATGTACTTTCATGGCAGACCATACTCAGGTCTTACTGGAAGTCTGGTCAATGTTATTTGTAAGAACATTATATTTGTTTTACTATATGTATGTGCCTAAGGATACATTAATGTGTTACCAAAATTTAGATTGCATTTTAATAGCAATCACCTGGGACGGTTGCTGACGGGGGGTGCAGATCAGAATCTCCAGAAATAGGCTGGGAAGAAGGCTTTTTGTTTACATTGTTCAGGAGGCTCATAGTCGATACTGACAGCATTTGTGAAACTATGGTGGACAGGACCATGAAATAGAACTGGCTAAGTACATCAGTAGTGATGTGGTTGTCTGTCTGGTGCCCTTTGAGGTTGAAGGGGTTCAGAATATGCCACGCCAAAATATATCATTTTGGTATAAGAATTATTATTATTTTTTGAGACAAAGTCTCACTGTGTCCCATAGGCTAGAGTACAGTGACATGATCACAGCTCACATCAGCCTTGAACTCCTGGGCTTAAGCCATCTTCTTGCCTCAGCCCCCCGAATTGCTAGGTCTACAGATGCACACCAACACAACTGGTTTAAGAGTTATTTTGAGGCCCGGCACAGTGGCTCACTTCTGTAATCCTAGCACTCTGGGAGGTCAAGGTGGGTGGATTGCTTGAGAGTGGGACTTTAAGATCAGCCTGAGTAAGAGCAAGAACCCCCTCTCCTTCACAATATTAAAAAAAGCAGGCGGTGCCTGTGGCTCAGTGAGTAGGGCGCCAGCCCCATATACAGGAGGTGGCAGGTTCAAACCCAGCCCCAGCCAAAAACTGCAAAAAAAAAAAGAGTGAGAGATCTCATCTCTAAAAATACCCAGGCGTTGTGGTGGGCGCCTACAGTCCCAGCTACTTGGGAGGATGAGGCAAGAAAATCACTTAAGCCCAAGAGTTTGAGGTTGCTGTGAGCTGTGGGCCATAGCAGTCTACTGAGGGCTATAAAGTGATACTCTGTCTTAAAAAAAAATAAAAAATATTTTAAAAAAGCTAGCTGAGTGTGTCAGGTGCCTATAGTTACAGCTACTTGAAAGGGTGAGGCAAGAGATTCAATTGAGCCCAAGATGTTAAGATTGCTGTGAACTATGATACCATGGCACTCTAGCCTGGGCAATAGAGTGAGACTCTGTCTCAAAAAAAAAAAAGAAAGAAAGAAAAGGCCGATGCCTGTGGCTCATCCAGTAGGCAGCCCCATATACCAAAGGTGGCCGGTTCAAACTCGGCCTCACCCGAGCTGCAAAAACAGAAAAATAACCTGGTGTTGTGGCGGGCGCCTCTAGTCCCAGCTACTCAGGAGGCTGAGGCAAGAGAATCGCCTACGCCCAGGAGTTGGAGTTTGCTGTGAGCTGTGTGATGCCACAGCACTCTACCGAGGGCAATAAAGTGATACTCTGTCTCTACAAAAAAAGAAAAAGAAAGAAAGAAAGAAAGAATTGGGGCTGGTGCCTGTGGCTCAATGGGCTAAGGCGCCAGCCACATACACTAGAGCTGGTGGGTTCGAATCCAGCCTGTGCCCGCCAAACAACAATGACGACTGCAACCAAAAAAATAAATAAAATAAAATAAAATAAAATAAAAGAATTGGGTGGCGCCTGTGGCTTAAGGAGTAGGTGCCAGACCCCATATACCCGAGGTTCAAACCCGGCTGGGCCAAAAACTGCCAAAAAAAAAAAAAAAGAAGAAAAAAAAAAAGAATTATTTTGAGCTGAAAGTAATTGAGAATGAACAGATGCAAGAAGAGCCCTCTGCCCTTCCTTTATCTAAGTAAGGGCAACACACAAATTTCTTTTGTGAAGATATTTCCTTTTCCTGTACTAGGAAGGGGAGAGTGACTTAGGGCTGGAAATGGAGAGTTGACACCATGATTTTCATAAATAGACCTTACTAAAATCATCCTATCTCCTATCAGTTCCCCTTTATATTTCCTAGTCAATTCCCTATGACTTATTATTGGGTCCAATCCCTTTCCCTTTGTCATAATGGAGTATAAGCCACTGAGCTTTTCCTTAAGTTTAGCTCTTCCCTATGAACTCTCATGCAGATAAACATTAATTTAAATGTGCCTTTTCACTTGTTAACCATCTTTTGTTAGTTTCATTCACAGGCCCCAAGTTACTGACCTAAGAAGGTGGAGGAAAAGATTTTACTCCCCTGACAATTTTGGTGATTAGTATGGGATGGACTTGAACCCTGCCCACTCTGGAGGCTCTATCTCAATCTTGGGACGTCAGACAAGCTGGCAAGGTAAGAATAATCATCACCTGAGCCACCTGATTTCTGCTCAGCGTCCAGTCAAGTGAGGGCTGATGAAAGACTTTCTTTTCCAAATTTAGATTAGCAGGAGAAAGAAAAGGTAAGAAATAGTTCTTTGGGTATTGGTGATTTTTGGTTCTAGTACTTTTGTTATGAATCCTTTCCCTCCTAGGAAGAATAAATGTTCTCCCTTCATCTCTGTGTTTTCTCTAATTTCTCCATAAGGAATAAAATCACTGGGTAAGACACAGGAATAAGTCTTTTAAGTTTATTTTTTAAGCTGGCCACAGGGACCCATGAGTTTACAGTTCTTACCAAACCAGCATCGATTTGGACAAACTATTTTTTATGAATACTGGCATAGGCTAGGCATGGTGGCTCACACCTGTAATCCTAGCACTTTGGGAGGCTGAGGTAGCAGCATTGCTTGAGGTTATGAGTTCAAGACCACCCTAAGTAAGAGCCAGACCCCCTTTCTACAAAAAAAAAAATACAATAAAATTAGCCAGGTGTGGTGACCTGCACTGATATTTCCAACTACTTAGCAGGATAAGGCAAGGGATGACTTGAGCCCAGGAGTTTGAGGCTGCAGTGAGCTATTAATGATGCCATTGCACTGCAGCCTGTCTCTAAAACAAACAAACAAAAAAAAAAAACTGGCATAGATCCAATGATTCAATGAGTGTTTCTGGTTTTCTGTCTGGGGGAAAGGACAGGGATGTGAGTACAGGTTCCTGGGCCTTTGTCTAGAGGTGACTACTTGTCATGCTAGCAATCCCAGGTTGCAACAAGGTATACAAGCAATACTTTCTATCTGACTATGCTGGCTCTCAGGGGAATTAGTCTAAATAAAGGGTCTCAGCCCTTTGAATCTCTAGATCTCTGCTGCAAATTATACTACCCAGAATCTCAAGAACTCTTCTCAGCTTCTCGGTAACTCTCTTTAATCCTTGAAACTCCACTGATGCTCCCTCCACCCCCCAAACATCCCTTAATCATTCAACTGCCCATTTTAACTTCCTTTTTCTTGCAAGAATTACAAAAGGCACTCTAGCCTGACCTACAGGTGTGGAGAATACAGGTTAGTCATCAAATGCTGATGACCACAAATAGTTTTGGAAAAGGCCCTGGGAATGATCAGAAAGGCTAGTTTGGCCTGGTGTGGTATTTCACCACTGTAATCCTAGCACTCTGGGAGGCCAAGGCAGGAGGATACTTTCAGCTCAGGAGTTTAGACTAGCCTGAGCAAGAGCAAGACCCTCATCTTTACTAAAACTAAAAAAATTAGCTGGGCATTGTGGTGGGCACCTGTATTCCCAGCTACTAGAGAGACTGAGGCAGAAGAATTGCTCAAGCCCAAGAATTTGAGGTTGCTACAAGCTATGATAATGCCACAGCACTCCAGCCTAGGCAACAGAGTGAGACTCTGTCTCAAAAAAAAGAAAGAAAGAAAGAAAAAATTTAAAAAAGCAGTTTTACTGTCCTTCGTAATTCCACCTACTTCCCAGGACTCTGTATTTGGACCCCATCAACTCCAGACCTTCTTTGCAATGTACATTGTGAATGTATCCTGGATTTCTATCAGGAAGAATTCATATTCTCTGGACAGCAGATATTTTATCTTATTTTAATTAATTAATTAATTTATATTGAGACTGAGTGTCACTTTGTCACCCTCAGTAGTGTTCTGGGGCATCATAGCCTACTGCAACCTCAAACTCTTGGGCTCAGGTGATTCTCTTGCCTCAGCCTTCTGAGTAGCTGGGACTACAGGCACCTGCCACAAGGCCCAGCTATTTTTTAGAGAGGGATCTGGCTCTGGCTCAGGCTGGTCTCGAACTTGTGAGCTCAAGCAATCCACCCACCTCGGCCTCCCAGAGTGCAAGGATTATAGGCATGAGCCACCACATTCCGCCTGACGGCAGATCTTTTAAATTACAAACCTCTTGTATCCCAACTTTCTGAAGACTCTACCCAACTTAAAAAGGATGTAGAAAGATTAGTGGCTGTCAGCTAACCACTCCACTCAGAGGGACCTCAACCTTCTAAGGGTGTTCCTCCCAGTCATGATTATATTGCAGTTGTTGGACAAGCCAGGTGACTATGGGGAAAATCCTCCTTTCTGGGGACACAGATGGCTATAACCCCTACCAATACTCCCCTTTCTCCATAAGAATAAACATGTTGGGGCTATAGCTAAAACTTTTTAGTATGTGTTGCTGATGTAGTAAAGTATATCAAAAGGAGTACCTGTGTGAGATTCCTCCCGGGAAATAGTGGCCCACTGTTCCCCAGACTGAATCTCCATCTTTAAATTCCCCTAGTTATTTATGAAAACAGTTTTAGGTCACTGATGCAGCAGGGATATTGGTTAGTGAAAGAGGCAATAGATTGAGAAGACTTAACTAAAAAGCTGTCTTGCCAGGCAAATGAAAATTCCCAAAGGACAAGCTAGACATTCAGTGCGTATGTTTTTAGTCATCCCAGGGACAGGGCTTGTGCCTCAATTTTTGGTCAGTATATCCAGCTTTGCATTGTTCCTATGTCCTAATGCTGCTTCCATCCATAAAGAGCTTTTCATCTGAGTCTGACAGGGGTTCATCAGTCAAATGCTGGAGGTTAGAATACACTTGGTCAATAATCTGAATATAATCATGGAATGGGGAAAGTGGAATGGGGAAAGTCTGTCGGCAGCAAGGCGGCTGCATTGAAGGTGGATACCAGCTTCAGAGTTACTTTAGGATTATCTAACAAAGTGGCCTGATATTTACCCATCTGGCCACTGGTAACAAAAAGCCTCCCTTTTATTCTAGTAGGGGTAATACATAATGCATGTTGTGAACAGTCACCAGCTGCCCAAGGGCAGACTTTTCAGCTACCTATAAAATATCATAAGTAGCAGCCTCTGCTCTCAGATAAGTAGGCTTTTTGTTGTTGTTGTTATCACATCCAATTGCTCAGAGAAACAAGGTACAGGTTGCTTATGATCCCCCAAAGTTTGGGGCAATACCTTAAGTTCAATTTCTTGCCTTTCTTGAATGAACAAATCGAAAGCTTTATGTAAGTCCAGGGGCCCAATGTAGGTTGGTTATTAATATTTAATAGTCAAGGGAGCCCTGTGGCATTCCCTGGTTCAAAAAAGTAGGGTTTTTTCCCTTCTCCTTTGAAGGCTGTACAGAGAGGTTTTGCTATTAGCCTGAAGTTACTAACCTAAATCTGGCAAAGCCCAGGCAATACCCAAGAATCCTCGCAACTGCTTGTGGGTGGTAGGGACTGCAATTAGATTTACAGCCTCTCTCCAATCTGGAAGGAGTTTTGAGTTTTAAAAGACAATTCAAACCACAAATATTTGCGAACTGCTGTCAGACTTGTAGAAATTTGCTATACAAAACAAACATTTGTTAAAACCATTTGAGCAAAGGAATTAGACTCTTGTCTCAGAATCAATAGACAACATTCTAAATAAGAAGGTCATAAGCCCTGCCTGGTTCCAACAATGACAGGAAAATGGAAATTTACAGATAGTTAAACATTCAACTTATCTAGATTTTGTGGACATTGGTCAAGGATGTTAAAAGGCTCAAAACAACAGAAGAGAGAGGGAAGGAGCGAGGTGGGTGGGGTCTTGGTGTGAGCCACACCTTTTGGGGGCAAAAAACTATTGTAAGAGGGACTTTACCTAACAAATGCAATCAGTGTAACCTGGTTTCTTGTGCCCTCAATGATCCCAACAATTAAAAAAAAAAAAAAAAAGGCTCAAAACATAATTGCAGGTTATCATAAAATAATAGCAGTTCGGTTAACTAAGAGTGATAATTAAAACACTTTAAAGACAATATAAAAATCCCTCACCTTTTAAAAGCTCCATTTTCCCAAGTAAAAACTATAATGAGGACAACAGGGGAATTATCTTTTTTTTTTTTTTAACTGAATCATAGCTGTGTACAATAATTCAATCATGGGGTACAGTGTGCGGGTTTCACATACAATCTGAGATATTTTTATCAACCTGATTGACATAACATTCATGAGATTTTCTCATTTACTCTGTGAAAACATTTTTGATCCATATTTAGAAGTTTTCTCACCTCATTCTTTTTAACAGTCCATAGCATTGTACTATGGACTATCATCATATAGTCCATAGCAAAATGTACTATAATTTATTTAACTTATTCTCCAGGGAATGTGTGTGTGGGTGTGTATACAGACACATTTAATTATATAATGAAATTCTTTGTCATTTATCTTTGTGTACCTATTTCTTTGTGGGAGGCAGAGTCTTACTCTGTTGCCCCAGAGTGCCGTGACATCACAGTTCACAGCAACCTGAAACTCTTGGGCTTCCCAAGTAGCTAGGACTGTAAGCACCCACCATAACGCCCAGCTAGTTTTTCTGTTTTTATAGTAGAGTTGAGATTTCGCTCAGACTCAAGCTTGTCTCGAAGTCTTGAGCTCAAGCAATCTGTTCATCTTAGCCTCCCAGAATGCTGGGATACAGGCATAAGAGCCACCATGTCTGGCCTGTGCCCCTATTTCTATAGGTGAGATTCTTTTTTTTTTTGGCCAGGGCTGGGTTTGAACCCACCATCTCTGGCATATGGGGCCGGCGCCCTACTCCTTTGAGCCACAGGCGCTGCGCCTATAGGTGAGATCCTTGAAGTGAAATTCATTCAGCACATATTCATTAAGCTGCTTCTATGTGCCAGGTACCATTCTAGGCACTTGAAAAATAGTGAACAAAACACTTGAAGTCCTGACTTTTGTGGATGTGCTAGAGGAGACTGGCTAACAAGCAGATGGGTAATGTTGAGGACCACTCCTGCTGTGAAGGCCATGCTGGACAGGGGTAGCTGAGGACGCGCTTGCTCCCTTCAGTTGATGGCCGAGAAAGGCCTGAGGCAGTGCCATTGAACCTGGCCATGAGGAGTAGGAATACTACTAGCAATAGAAAAAGATAAAATATTTTTAAGAGGATTGGCTTATGTTCTTAATGAGTTACCAAAATCAGAAATGTGATATAGTACTTCACTTTGGATTACTGCTAGTCACTATCAACAATTCTGGGATAGTGCACAGAGAAAGGCTAGTGAAAATCTATGGGGCGGGGAGAGGAGAATGAGGCAGAAATCTGGTACAAAAACCAGGAGTGTTTGTTTCTCAAGACGTTTATTTCCTCTAAAGTGGAAATAAGACTAATAAGTCTTTATAGGTAATATGTCATCTTAGATTGACTCAGCAGTACTTTTGAGGTGAAAAGATGAATGATTCTATAGTTATAAACAAAACGTTGAATGGACAGTCTTTACTCTTGTTTTAAGACGAATTTATCCCTGTGTACCTATTAAAATAGCTAAGATGAAAAATAAGCCAGGTGTGGCAGCTCATGCCTAAAATCCCAGCACTCTGGGAGGCCAAGTGGGAGCATCACTTGAGGCCAGGTCTTTGAAGCCAGCCTGAGCAACATAGCTAGACCTCATTCTATAAAACCTTTTAGAAAACAAGGTCCTGTTTAAATCATTTTAAATCATGGTCGTATATTCTTAACTATTCAGGAGACTGAGGCAAGAAGATCACTTGAACCCTGATCAAAGTTACAGTGAGCTGTGATTGTATCACTGCCTTCTAGCGTGGGTAGCAAAGCAAGACCCTGTCTCCCAAAAATTAAATAAATAAGGGCCAGGCACACTGGCTCATACTTGTAATCCTAGCACTCTGGGAGAATGAGGCCAGTGGATTGACTGAGCTCAGGAGTTTGAGACCAGCCTGAGTAAGAGCAAAACCCCATCTCTAAAAATAGCTGGGTTTTGTGGCAGGTGCCTATAACAACAGCTACTTAGGAGGTTAAGACAAGAGGATTGCTTGAGCCCAAGAGACTGAAGTTGCTGTGAGCTCTGTCTCAAAAAAATTAATTAATTAAATGAAAAATAGTTGACTTGGCACCTGTAGCTCAAGCGGCTAAGGTGCCAGCCACATACACCAGAGCTGGCGGGTTTGAAACCAGCCTGGGCCTGCCAAACAACAATGACAACTACAACCAAAAAATAGCCAGGTGTCGTGGCAG
Organism: Perodicticus potto; assembly: GCA_963574655.1. NCBI lineage: Eukaryota > Metazoa > Chordata > Mammalia > Primates > Lorisidae > Perodicticus > Perodicticus potto. The sequence goes on from CAUYRH010086347.1 coordinate 12,189, forward strand.
GCACCTGTAGTCCCAGCTATTTGAGAGGCTGAGGAAAGAGAATCGCTCCAGCCCAGAATTTGGAGGTTGCTGTGAGCTGTGATGCCACAGCACTCTACCCAGGACAGCAGCTTGAGGCTCTTTCTCAAAAAAAAGAAAGAAAAGAAAAGAAAAAAGAAAAATAGTGGCAATACCTAATGCTGGCAAGGATGTGAAGAAACTAGATCTCTCATGCATTGCTGGTGGGAATGTAAAATGATACAGCCACTCTGGACAATAGTTTGGCAGTTTCTCTTTTTGGAGACGGAGTCTCCCTCAATCACCCTGGGGTTAAGTGATGTGGCATCACAGCTCATAGCAACTTCAAACTCTTCGGATCAAGCGATTCTCTTGCTTCAGCCTCCCAAGTAGCTGGGACTAGGGCACCCACCACAACGCCAGGCTATTTTAGAGACAAGGTCTCACTCTGGCTCAGGCTGGTCTCATACCTATGAACTCTAGCAATCCACCCACCTCAGCCTCCCAGAGAACAGGCGTGAGCCACTCACTGCTCCTGGCCTAACAGTTTCTTTTATAAGTAAACATACACTCATCAGGTACAGCAAGTCACACTTCTGGCCATTTATCTAGAAAAATTAAAACGTTTGTCCATACAAAAACATTTACCAGAATGTTCACAGCAGCCTTATTTGTAATGGGCAAAATCTGGAAACAACTCAAATGTTCTTCAGTGGGTGAGTGGTTAAACAAACCGCAGTATGTCCATAGTGTGGAATCCTATTTAGAAATTTAGAAAGAATGAAGTATTGATTCAGAAATTTAAAAAGAATGAAGTTGCATGCAGCAACTTCAATGGATCTCATGGGAATTAGCTTACGGTTTTGTTTTTTCTTTTAAGGCCAATCCCTAAGGATCTTGTTTGATGCTATTTATAGAATATTCTTAACTTGAGAAAATTATAGGAGAACAGATTGGTGGTTGCCAGGAGTAGGATGGGGTGAGGTAGAGGAGGGATGGAAGATTGATGTGATTATAAGTATCACAAGGAATTTCTGTGGTGAAGAAACATTCAGAGTATGTTGGCGGTTACACAATTCACAGTTGACAAAATTGAATAGAACTACATACACAGACAAATGACTGAATGTAAAACTGGTGAGATCTGAATCAGGTCTATGGCTTATGACAGTGTCAGTTTTCTGGTGTTGGGACTGTACTGTATTTGTGTGAGATATCACCACTGGAGGGAACGGAGTGAAGGCTATCAAGACCTGCCTGTACTTTTTGTGCAGCTTCCCAGAACTATTAATAGTTATTTCAAAATAAAAAGTTTAAAAACAAAAGTTTGTTTCTAATTCAGGTTTTCTAGGTCTTACACCCTAAACCCCACAGCTACAGACCAGTGAGGATGCTCTCTACAGCTTCAGGGCTGGAGTCAGCTGTCCTCATATGAGCCCAGTGGTATCCCACAGAGTGTCACTTGAACTATAGACGTTGTATTGTCATTGAGAAAAGACAAGCAGATTGTCACTCTTAAGAACACTTGTACAAGAAAAATAGTGCCTCCTCGATGTCCATGCACTAATAACCATTTATTTCTGGGGTTGAAGTTACATTTTCAGGATTCATTTCAGTTAATTATCTTGGGTTATATATGTATTGTTAAGAAATGCTTTTTAATATAACACAGTTTAAATATTGCATGTTTCGGCTCGGCGCCTGTGGCTCAACGGGCTAAGGCGCCAGCCACGTACACCTGAGCTGGCAGGTTCGAATCCAGCCCGGGCCCGCCAAACAACGACAGCTGCAACCAAAAAACGGCTGGGTGTTGTGGCGGACGCCTTTAGTCCCAGCTACTTAGGAGGCGGAGGCAAGAGACTTGCTTGAGCCCAGGAATTGAAGATTGCTGTGAGCTGTGATGCCACAGCACTCTACCCAGGGTGGCAGCTTGAGGCTGTCTCAAAAAAAAAGTAAATATTGCATGTTTCTCTGCAGGGCGAATTTGTAAATGAGTATGTTGGTGAATTAATTGACGAAGAAGAATGCAGATTGAGAATCAAGCGAGCCCACGAGAACAGTGTAACTAATTTTTATATGTTAACTGTTACCAAGGTAAAATTGCTTTTTTTTTTTTTTTGGTAAGAAAAAGGGACTTCTTGTTTTTGTTTCATAGCCCTAGGTTGAACTCAGGCAAGTTATAATGATTTGCAGCAGCCAGTGTGCTACCTACATTGTATACTAATTAACACCAGAGTACAAAGTGACTAGTGTAGCCTTGTACATGATGCCAGAGGCACCGTGAGTGAAAGTAGGACCAGTCTCAGCTCTTCTTAGTCACTGAAAGGCCTGGGTGACTATCATTGAGTGTCTATCATTGAAAGCGAGTCCACGCTGTGATTCACTGTGATAAACCACCAGGAGAGTTCTGATTTAGCAAAAACTCTAAGTTACTCTATATAGTTAAACTTTTTTTAGTGAGTTAGGAAAACAATAAGTGCTGTCATAAGAAAAATGACAGCAAAACTGATAGTTTAATCTAGGCAGTTGTAAGACCTATTCAATATCCATCTATTATCTCATTTAATTTTCTCAGCATCCCCTGATTTATAGAGAACAAGAAACTGGCATTTAGCCGTGATAATTCATTTAATATTCTTGTTACAGTTTTAAGAGCCAAGGTTAGTACCCAAGTTTCTAGGTTCCAAGCTATCTCTAAAAATGAGATTTAAAATATCATTAAAGTAAGAAATAATTTAAAGTAAGATGTCATTTAAAAGATGTGTTTCCTGGGAGGCTGAGGCAGGTGGATCCCCTGAGCTCAGGAGTTTAAGACCAGCCTGAGCAAGAACAAGACTCTGTCTTTACTAAAAATAGAAAAACTAGCCAGGCATTGTGGCAAGCACCTATAGTCCCAGCTACTCTGGAGGCTGAGGCAGGAGGATTGCTTGAGCCCAAGAGTTTGATGTTGCTGTGAGCTGTGACGCTACAGCACTCTACCCAAAGCGACAGAGTGAAACTCTGTCTTAAAAATAATAATAACTAATAATTAATAAAAGAAGTATTTTAACTGATGTGTCATTGTTTAAAAGTTTTACAACTTTCATAAGCATAAATTAAAATGCCTCTAGTATGATTGCTGGAGTCTGGCTCCTTAAATCCCATCCTTACTGCCAGAGGCCTCTCCAGCCATCTGGTCAACACTCAAGAGGCTCAGTGCTCTGGAGCTTGTCCAGATTATCAGAGTTCAAATTCAGGGGGCCTAAATGTTCAGCTTTTTACTGTATTTGAACTTTAATGTAAGTAAAAACAGAGTGAATAGATAACTACTAGGGAGTATACCTGCACAATAACCTTCCGTCAAACAAATCTCCAAATCTTCATTCAGGGAAGAATTTTCTCATCCTTCCTTCTTCCCTCTTTGTGGCCTGAATTCTCATGTGTCTACCCCATACTAATTTTACTTCTTGGTTAGAGCATGAAAGAAAGACTAGTGATGGCAAAACACTAGAGTAGTTATTTGAACTTTGAGCTTTCTTTTTTTTTTTTTTTTTTAAATCATAGCTTTGTACATTAGTGCAATCAAGGGGTACAATGTGCTGAACTTTGAGCTTTCCAATCAGCATTCCTAAACCCGGAGCCCACTAATCTTCTGGGTAGTATTATTCCATAATCTGCCCATTTCTAGAAGAAAAATTTTTAAAAAGAGGCTAAATTCCACTTTCATCCTAATTACTTTGACTTGAAGGTCATTAGATAAAGTAAAGAATTTGTTAAATTTCCCAGGATCATCACATTTTCAGAGTTGTCAGTTGTCAAACATCAGTTGGTAGCAAAATGCCACTGTTTTATGGTCCTTGACTAAGTTGGATGTTTCTAAGAGAGGCTTATACTTAGTTTTATGTAAATCTACCTTTCTTTTCTTTGTGAAGGACCGGATAATTGATGCTGGCCCAAAAGGAAATTATTCTCGCTTTATGAACCACAGTTGTAACCCAAACTGTGAGACACAGAAGTGGACGGTGAATGGAGACGTCCGAGTCGGACTGTTTGCTCTTTGTGATATCCCTGCAGGTAAGTCCGGTCCCTCTCTCAAAAGACAGTGTGTCCATTGGAGGCAGCTCAGTAGTCTTCCAGGCTTGTTGCCCAAGGACTTACTCAAATATGAGAAAGTGCTATGCTTAGAATCAGTAAAAATCTATATCCTCAAAAAGGAATTTGGCAAGAGCCTTTATGTAAGAAGGGTTATTGCATAAATCTATGTGTATATAATCCTATTGAACTAATTCTCTGAATTTTTGCTGTTTGTACAATGTAGCCAGATGTTGTTTTCTTTTTAAAACATGTTAAAAACAGGCTGGGTGGGGTGGCTCACTCCTGTAATCCTAGTACTCTGGGAGGCCAAGGCAGGTGGATTGCTTGAGCTCATGATTTCACAACTAGTCTGAGCAAGAGGAAGACCCCATCTCTACTAAAAATAGAAAACCTGAGGCAAGAGGATCACTTGAGCCCGAGTTGGAGGTTGCTATGAGCTATGACACCACAACACTCTACACAGGGTGACAGCTTGAGACTCTGTCTCAAAAAAAAAAAATAATAAATAAATAAATAAAACATGTTAAAAGTAATTAGCTTGTGTTAACATCAACCAATTTCGTGGTTTTTTGGTTTTTTACTTTGTAATATCATTCTGTTTCAAATTAGACATAAAAGCCTCTAAAGCCAGAGCTGTTGCTTTCATTTTTCCCTACCCATCCATCGTCTTAACAGCAAAACAATTTTACCTTTAAGTTTGTAGAAAAATGAATGAGAAGAAAAATGCTGTACCTAAAACATATTTAAACTGTGTTTCTAGAACTCTTTGTGAATTATTCAGTCCAACAAAAAGAAAGCCTAGCAGGCCCTAGTTTGAATCCCTGGATCTTTGATGTAGTTAATAAGCCTTCATTTTGGTATTTTATTTATTATAACAAAAGGCATTAATTGCCAAAACAGTATTGTCACAATTCGATGGTCATATTGTTCATTTAGAACTTTGCTTTAAATGAGCTTTAGAAAAAGCTATCTAGTGAAGCCTGTTTCAGTAAGGTCTGTTAGGTTCTGAAAATGTGTTTGTATTACAGAGTGAATTTGAAATTAGCAAAAGCTAAATTACAAAGCTGTAGAGAAAGCTAACCTATAACCTGCTTCTCCTTACTATATGGCTTTTGACCACTTCTATGAAAAGGATATGAATCTTTTTAGGGTTTACAGTGTTGCTGTAGTTGTTAGTAGATAGGAATGTTTTCCTTCAGTTTTTCTCCCCTTTTTTCTTTATAGAATTTTTTCTTATAGAATTACATCACTATTTTTAATGAGACGGAACATGGGAAAGGGAAACATCTTCATGCGAGAATCATGTCTCTTTTTCTCATTATGAGAGTGAATCTCTGGCAGCATTTCTCTTCCCCATGGCTTGAGTATGAATAATTATTTCTCATGTTTCAGGGATGGAGTTAACATTTAATTATAACCTGGACTGTCTGGGCAACGGGAGAACGGAGTGCCACTGTGGAGCGGATAACTGCAGTGGTTTTCTAGGAGTGCGGCCACAGGTCAGTTGCAGAGAGGAGTGGCCTGTGCCGACAGGCAGTAAGGATTTGGGGCTATGGTAGAAGCTTGTGACCATCTTAGCAAAATGCTGGGAAATGGGAAATCGGGTTTAGCGTGTGGGTCATCAGTTGCATCTGCCAGAACTTTAGGCTCTGGATGATCCAATGAAGCCTATGTTAGGTCTTTAGGTTCTGAAAATATAATTTTATTTCAGAGTGAATTTGAAATTAGCAAATTCTAAATTAAAACCTTTTTCAAAATCCACTAAATTATAAACTTTATAATGGTGAATTTTGTTGTATATGAATTATATCTCAGTGGAAAAATTTAGCAGGCTGTATAAACATTAAAATGGGTTAAAGTTGCTTGCATTTACCCTGACTCTTACAATGAAAAAAAAACACCCTATTCAAAAGCCAATGAAAACAAAGCCTTTGTTATGGTATCTTTAGGGGGGAGGTCCTGATGGTGTTTTTAGTTATGAATTTAAATAAATGTGAGGTTGTAGGTTTTCCTTTCTATGTCAAGCTTCGTGCACTGTCTGTGATCTTTGAAACTATAATCTTTTTCTCCTGCCAGTCGGCATGTGCATCAACAAATGAAGAGAAAGCAAAAAATGCTAAGTTAAAGCAGAAGAGACGGAAAGTCAAAACAGAACCAAAGCAGATGCATGAAGACTACTGTTTTCAATGTGGGGATGGTGGAGAGCTGGTGATGTGTGACAAAAAAGACTGTCCCAAAGCATACCACCTCTTATGCCTTAACCTGACTCAGCCGCCATATGGTAAGCCAGGCCTGCAGAGCCCTTCCTGGTGTCTTTGCCAACTGCATGTAACTCAGAATGTGTCCCACCCGCCGCAGGGGAGCATGAAGCAAGAAAGTTTGAATAGAACGACAGTTGAAAACAAATATTATGCTAGTGAAAAAGCTGTCTCCTTCCACATTTGGAATACCCTGTGGGCCAGCAAGGACCAGTTTCTTATTTACTATTACCAGAAGTGGGTATTTGATACCTATGGGTTTTGCCCAGTAGTTCACATCCATAATAAATAATATACCAGATCTATATTTGGCTGAAATTTGGAGTTGTATTGAATTTAATAGTAACATCTCCAGAGATGAAGGAAGGAACTTGGGGTTTTCATGGGCAATTCAGACAGACACTAACTTGGGCACTTCTTCTTCCTCCCATCTCTGCATTAGGAAAGTGGGAATGCCCATGGCATCAGTGTGCCGAGTGTGGCAGTGCTGCTGTGTCCTTCTGTGAGTTCTGTCCTCGTTCATTCTGTAAAGATCATGAAAAGGGGGCTCTGGTTCCCTCTGCACTGGAAGGCCATCTCTGCTGCTCTGAACATGATCCCGTCTCTCCTGTGTCACCAGAATACTGGAACAAGATAAAATGTAAATGGGAATCACAGGATCATGGAGAAGAAGTTAAAGAATAAATGGCTGGTGCAACCTCCTTTCTACTGAAATGAAAATGAAAGAAAAAAGCAAATAGAGAAAGCATTTAAAAAGAAGAGACCGCTACAGTGCATACAGCCTTTGCCATCAGAACTGCCTTATTAAAGGAAAAGTGGGAAACCAGTTCCTGCAGGCAGAAGCAGTTGGTGGTATCTGGTTTTTCTGTTTTGTTGGTTTAGGGATTCTTCTGTGGAGGGTTCAATTCCCTCTATCTTTTCTTGCCTTTTATTGTGCTTCAATGCCTTTGCATCTGGAAAGAGATGTCTTCGCTTTTAAAAGAAGAACAATAAGAAAAAAAAGTTTTGTTAATGAGATAAACTTAAAGTCTAAGATGTGTTCTTTGGTGTATAAAGCAAAAGAAACCATCATTCCTTTATTTATTTTCATTTTTAGGAATTTCCGGAAGTGTAGTTGGAATAGTTTAATCAGTGTGTGCGCGCACATGTTTTTGGTAGGAATCAGAGAAAGCCCTCTTAGAAAAAGGGTATGATAATCTTTATATACCTCTTTACTGAGCAGTAGGTAGGCTAACTTCTCTTCCCGTTCAAATGTTTTTCATAGGCTTAGAGGAGGGCTCTATGGAAGTATTAAATCTGGCCTCTTGAAAATAAATGCTCAAAGGAGTTTATCTCTGTGGTCTTAAACAAGATGGGCTTTGTGATATGGTAACTTTACCTAGAAAGGTATATCATGTGTTTTTCTGTTTTGGAGGGAAAAAAAAAAGAATGGTGTGCTCACTGATTTTTGAAATGTTTTCCTTTGACAGTGGTTTTCTAATGAAGTGTGTTTATGTGAATGTGAATGTTTGTAATGAAGTGTGTTTACGTGGATGTGAATGCCCATAGAGAGAGAGCCACTCCTGTTGCTCTGATACGAGGATAAAGGCAGCTAAAGGGAGATGAGATGAAAGGCACAAACCGAAAGTCTGATCACATAAGGTCTATTTTCTGTCCAGTTTGAATAGATTTTAGTCTGACTTGGAGAGAATTATGGGCATTTTATTTTCTGTCTTTGTTCCCCTCTCTTAATTGAACATTTCCTTTGCCAACTGACCATACGATCATGTTTCCTGGTGAAATTACACAATGAACTTAAATTTTATTTGAATAGATATTTTAGGTTGAGTTCCTAATTTAGGGGTGGAAACAGTGGGGCCATCCCCAAATTACATGCAGACTATTCAGTACTATCCAACATTTAACATTTCTCCCGTAAGGGAAAGCACTTCTACTTTTACAGGGTATGTAAGAGCCACGCAAACACACTTCATCTTAGGAAGAATTTGGAGAAGATGCCCAAGAAAGTCAGTGTTAGCAAAAGTGGTTTACTGTGATGCTTGAATCTTAATAAATGCGACTATAGCAAGATGTCTGCTCACAAAACCAACTTGCTTTGAATGCTTAGGGATGTGTGTATTCCAGTATTCCTTGTATGAAATAATTAGTGATGTCAGAGATTGTGGTAACGCTGTGCTTAGTAGAAGTCTAGGCTAGCTGGACTGAATGTTAACTTTCTCTGTGAATTCTGGCTGCTTATAATTGCTGGTACTGGGTAGCATTTATTTTCCCTCAAGAAGTACCTAGTGACCTTTTGAAGGGGGGATAGATGTTTTATTGCATTCCTTCAGTTGTATTATGTGTGTTGTTTTCTTATCGATTTAGAGCTCTTCTCTAGAAAGAGGAGAAAAAAAGCTGTTTTGTGCCTCTCTTTTTTTGGTGTGTAAATGTGCAATTATACTGGATTTTCTCTTGTAAAAAAACAAAAGAAAACAAACAAAAAAAAAACACTACAGTTACTTTCCTTAAGCTCCTAAACTGCCATTTGCCTGGTTCCAGCAATTAACTCTGAGGTGACTTGTTGGGCTTTCAATTCTGTTGATTAGATATTGTCCCAAAAGAAAGAGCAAAGTGGAAAATGCTATATACATGTTACCAAATGTAATTGCAACAAGTAACATGAAATACAGCTCACCAAAACACTAAACTTTGCTCTAAGCAATTATATAGTTGGATTGTCCTTTTAAAAGGTAATTTAAGAAAATCTAGGTTTTATTCTACTAAAATTTTATTTTATATATATGGTAAATATTTGATTTTTTAAACTTACTAACATAAGGAATTCCTTTACTAATATTCTAAATGCAGCTCTTCATTGGAACAACATTCAACGTGAGAATCTGATCTCCTTGTTTTGTTTTAGACTCAGTGCTATTTGATACCTGAAGACTTTTATATGGTGAGCCAGGGTCCATCCCATATACTGCACATTGTGTAGGTTTAAGTATCTATATGCCGCTTCTTCATGATGTCATATTTTGTTTTTGTATTTGTGACAGAGCTCTGCTGAGATTTTATAATCTTTTTTGGGGGGGATACTAGTAGTATTTTGCTGTTTCAGAAATCAAGAGTAGAAAACAAAATAGCTAACCACAGCGCTGAAATTTTTGTCTATGAGTGTTCTTTAATGGTTGAAAAAGTCATTTTAGTCATTCCAGTGCCGAGGAGCTCTCCTCACACCTCCTTAGTGTCAGTGTTGACCTATTTCATGTATTTTAAGGTTGCAGGTGGTGGAAGCAGAGAATTGTGCTTTATGTGTGTGTAAGTGTCCATACGCTGTGCTTGCCTATGCTACACCAATGAAATATTCTAAAAAACATTGCTCACTCGTAGTCTGAAGTTGGTATTTGTTAACTTTTAAATCTATATGTGGTCAGAGTGCAAATGGTTGGTTTTTATTCTTGTCCAATAATGAAATAACTTAAAGCAGCATGGAATAATGGTGGTATTTTTTAATCCCACATTAATTGTTTGAAAGAACTGAACATAAAATTTTTGATAATCAGCATTAATGCTTCAGAGAAAGACGAGCTCCCAGGAAACCATCACAGGTGCTGTGCAGTGGAGGGAGGGGCTGCCCACAAGTCCTCTGAGGAACCAGAGGAGTTGCCTGTGGCTGGTTGAAAAGGGAGGGGGTCAGTTCTTCCTTCTTAGAATGCTGAAGCAGCTGGAGGCTGGGATTCACTTCTTTAATCTCTAATCAGGGCTAGAGATGGGAGGGAGGGAGGGTGGGTTTCATTTTCACTGTAGTTTTAGCAAGTTCCCACTCTAGCTTAATTCTGAAAAAGATTTGGCTTAATCTGTAGAATAGGCTGAGTTCTGGAACCATTGACACTCTGAGATTTCTGCATGTTCAAATCAAGAACATACCTGAAAACTAAAAAAAATAATAATAATGATCACAATTGAAGGACAGGGGGAGCTCTCCCAGCTCCCTTCTGCCATTTCTGCATAGTATTTGAAAACACACCTGTAAATCCCATTGTGGAGCTGAGATACTCAGTATGTGATCATGTAGAGGATGCTCAGATGAGACAGGATACAGGCCGACTTCCTGGCACACAAAGTGGAGTTTCCTTTTTGGGTAATTTGTTGCATGGTGTGTTCTAATCAGGGTCAAGTCCAGACCTACAGTTTGGAATCAGGCCATCTACACAGAATGGAATCTCTGGACTGCCTAGGGCTTGTTGCTTGTCTTTTATTTTATTTTTAAATACAAAGCTCTTCCTTTAGCATCCATCTTAAAGTCAAGGCACTGCCTGCCACATGCCATGTCCTCTAACAGCATGAGAAAACAAGTTACTATGGAATCCTTACAGCCTGGGAATCTGATATTTGATGCACTTCTACGTGAAGTGCAGTGACATTGGAAAGTCGTTTTGTTGTTCAGCAATGCAGACTAGACTTGAATCACTTTCTACAAGGCTGATGCATCTAGCCACCCCCAAATTGTCCAAGTTGGTGCAGACATGTAGTGATTGGATGGAACAATTTACTTATTTGTAAGCAGAAAGTGGAATTTGCTTCCAGTTTTAGATGGGCTAAGGAATACATACAATCAGACAGCGTTGCAATGAATTAACAAGTATTGAAAAGTTGGAAACTTACACATTCAGAAATCTCACCAACTCTTACCTGGGATGGGCTACTAGGAGAAAAGGGGGTTATAAATAGGGCAAGGGAGGGGAACGATAATGTTTACCACAGGTACGAAGTAGTCACTTTAACATTGAGACCTCTGCCTCATTGAATTCAGGTTTTTTAAGTACTTGAAACTCTTCAGATTCTCCTTATTTTACAGTTTCTTTTTAAATTTGCAAAGTAGGAAGCATTGTTTTGTATACTGTTTTGAAAATAGCCTAGTCTCTTATCCTCTTTAACTTGGACTAAAGGTGAAGTTCTGCAAATGGGAAAGAGGATTCCCAGTAGTGATCTCAGATTTATTTTACACCCTTGAGGAAGAGACTCTTGCATGAGATACCAGCAGCATTTTTATGAATATTTCCTAGATAGGTTGTTTACTTTGTCATTTTGTCAACCTTATTCCCAAGCACTTCTTTCCTTTTAATATATGTATGTGTAGGGAAAAAATTAAAAATTGCACTTAATGTTACACTCCTGAAATACTGTGTATATAGCCTATGTCTTTCAAAAACTATTGCCATTTTTGTTTATTTTTTTGTAAGTCCATTGCATAAGTGACAGGTTCGGATGCTTATGGCACATGGCTATGAAGGGGGAGGAGGAAGAGAACTGTCCTTCAGTAAGCTGTAACTGTCATTAACGTGTAAGTAGAAAGGGAAAATTAGAATAGTTGCCAAAGTCATTTATTCAGTCCTTAGTTTTCTTCCCTGACATTCCTTGTCTGCTCCTTAGTGAGAACGCACCCTCAGCTTGCACTGCCCACTTCCCTGCCTGCCAGCAGACTTGCTGTGTGCAAATGGCTGTCCAGTATCTGTCAGGCTACCTATAAGGTATTCTTGTCAGTTTGGAAGTGGACTGAATAAAACATTTACTCTGTTGTCATATAATATTATTTTATCTCATTTGTCCTGTTACATTCCCTATGTTAAGAAACTTATATTGCCACTAATAACCAAGATGCTAAATGATTGTTACAACTGGTTAATAATAATCATCTTTTTATATACAAGGGTGTGTGCATATTTGGAACTGATACGAAAAATTTATTTGTACCCATTTGAGTGATATTGCACAACAGATACCTACAGATTCCGTTTTCATTTCCTCGTGTTCTTTATGATAATGATCTTTGTAGATTGGTTATTTCTGTACTTTATCTGTAATAAACTTTGTAGATCCTGTGAAATGTTATTTTGCCTAAATCACTTGAGACTTGAGTCTTTAATAACAAAGCATCAAATATTCACTAAATCCGATCTCTTGAGTTTCTGTGACTTGGCTAGAACCTCTGGACACTAAGGGATTGGCATTAATGTTCCCTGGGGTGTTCCACTAGGGCATTACTATATAATGACTTGATGTTGCCACATAGACTTCAAGATATATAATATTTTGAGGATTTTGTTGATTGGCCTGTTTTATTGCATAGTGTAAAACGCGTAAAGCTCGGTTAACCTGTATATAGATCGCTTCTTGTTGGCTAGTTACAGTGTATGTAGGATCGCCATAATATTTAAGCTTCTTATTGATGTGTGTGCTGGTGGAAACATAATTTTTGTACATTTACCGAGGTGTTACCTTTTTTATTTTACAATACTTTGGAATTCAGATGTGTTTTTTGCTTCCGTGAGGATTAATTTGGAAAAGTTTTTAATGACATTCCACTGATTTCAGATTTTGCTTGAGATTGACCTCAATAAATTGTCCTGTATGTCCCAAATTAAACACGTGGGCTTTATTTTTTGCCTGTAACTTTGTGCTACAACTCACTGAGAGGGAAGACTGGGTCACACACAGCTGTAGACCCGTCTTGGCCAGGCCTCTCCCCACCGGACCCCCCACCACCCCGGCTAAGCGGCCCGAGGTTTCGTCGTCGTCTCGCGGAGCGGCTGCCGGCAGGGGGCGCTGCGCGTCGCCTCATCCCACGGGACCTTCGGCCGAAGGGGGACCCTGGCCCGGCAGAGTGCGGGGGGAGGGGGGCGGCCCCACGCTCGTTTCCGCCGCAGTCACAGGCCGATCCCGCCAGACAGGCTGCTCCCCTGCCCTGGCCCGCCCTGGCGGCCCCGCAGGGAACTTCTTGCTGCCGTGCGCAGGATCTTGCTTCCTCGTGTTCACGTTTGGGATCTAGAGTGACATGTAAGAGTCTGGCTCTGCCAGGGCACGAGAGACGCGGGGTGACCGCTGCACCCTGCTCTGGGCCAGCCCTCTTAGTTTTTAAATGTCTTGACACACTGTGGTGCAGGTGGTTGCCTCTCCCTCCCCGCCATCTCTGATCCTCCTGGCCACAGCTCTAAAGGCAGATGCCGGCGACAACAGACCCGCGCCCTGGGAGGTCTCTTCCCCACTGCCAACTGAGGGGTGGTTTGGGGGTTCAAGCACTGGAGCCTGCGTAGAGGCCGCTGAGTTTTGCGACCCTCAAGTGGTTCCATCCCTCTGTGCCCCACCTGCACTCTGCGAGGAAGAAAAACAGCGCTGTGACAACTTGCCTAAAGATGATGTGCCTAAATGCCCTAGATCATTTGTGCCTCGGAAATCTCCGGCCTACTCTGCAGTTCTCCCCGCAGCACAAGGAAATGGTTGAGAGCGACTATTGCTTTGTGCTCAGAACTGGCTGGACTCCACCCATCTCAGAACTGCAGAGCTGCTCGCTTAATGAGGCAATCACCTGGCCTGTCCTCAGCAGATTCTACAGTTTCTTTACTTTGCAGCCTTGCCCTAACTCGGGGTGTCGTTACCGACCTAGTGGCGGGAGTCAGCCCCAGCCCTGACCCGGGGAGGGAGGAGGGCGTGACGCTCTGAGTCTTCCTCACCCTTTCCTCCTCTATTGTCACTTGTCTTTCTCTTCTTGCTCAACACTTCCTTCCTTCTCTGTATCTCAGCCCTATAGCCGATATTTGGGTTCTTTTCTGCCCTGATCTGCATGTCCCACAGCTGGTGGTTGCTACCCAGTCAGTGTCCTCTAGATGCCTCCTGAGGTTGTAAGATCATTTCATGTTTACCCTAAAAAGTAATCAAAAGCTGGCTCGGCGCCTGTAGCTCAGCAGCTAGGGCACCAGCCACATACACCAGAGCTGGCAGGTTTGAGTCCAGCCCAGGCCTGCCAAACAACAGTGACGACTGCAACCAAAAAATAGCTGGGCGTTGTGGCTGGCGCCTGTAGTTCCAGCTACTTGGGAGGCTGAGGCAAGAGGATCGCTTGAGCCCAGGAGTTGGAAGCTGCTGTGAGCGGTGATCCCATGGCAGTCTACCCATGGTGACAGCTTGAGATTCTGTCTTTTAAAAAAAAAAAAAGTAATCAGAAGGTTGGCAACATTACCTAGAGTTCCTGAAGAGCCCTGTTTTAAAGAATAAACCAATATTTTACACAGAGAGGCAACTCCTGAAGAGTTTATTCCTTCCTCTTGGACTCTTGAAATGGTGAAAGATGAATAGCATGAGGTGAACTGTTAATCTTCTGAATTAAAAAATTTAGTGGACTCTGAGCAAGGCTTATTATACTTAACTAAATATGTGTTTTGATTTGGTGGTTAGAGAGCAATCTGACAATGGTAGTCCTATAACTATATGATAAAACTGAGAAACCATTAATCTAGAATTTAGGGGGTTTTTAGCCACAAGTAACCTGGAGGGCCAAGTGTTCTATACTATGTGGTATCTACTATGATTTAAGAGCTTCATATGTTTAAGCCAAGACCCCATTTTCTTTCTTTCAATGTACTACCGGTTGGATCCATAACTGGAATGACATTTACCTATGTCTGCCACAGGCAGTAATACCTCCCTCTAATCAACAAAGAATGCCATAAACCACTTCTGCACAAATCTGCACTACCCACTGCACACAAGCAGCCTGGTAATTCTTGTTTTGACATTTAAAAATGGAATCTACCGGCTCGGCCCCTGTGGCTCAACGGGCTAAGGCGCCAGCCACGTACACCTGAGCTGGAGGGTTCAAATCCAGCCCGGGCCCGCCAAACAACAATGGTGGCTGCAACCAAAAAATGGCTGGGCGTTGTGGCGGGCGCCTGTAGTCCCAGCTACTTGGGAGGCGGAGGCAGGAGACTCACTTGAGCCTAGGAATTGGAGGTTGCTGTGAGCTGTGATGCCACAGCACTCTATCCAGGGTGACAGCTTGAGGCTCTGTCTCTAAATAAATAAATAAATAAAT
>CAUYRH010086354.1:0-63986 GCA_963574655.1 Perodicticus potto
CACTTATGTCTGTGAACAGACTTTTTCCAGAATGAAACATCTGAAATCTCCAACCAAATCTAGACTAACTGATGCACACTTGCATCACTTGTTACGACTAGCAGTGACAAATATGGAACCAGACATTGACCATCTCATTAGCCAAAAGCAGGCCAGCCCATAGTTCCCATTGAAATACTGGTAAGTTTGTTGATTTAACTTTATTTGTTCTTCATTTTAAATATTGTATTTGTTCCCGTTTTATTTTTTTACTTCAAACTAAGATATGTGGAGTGTGCATAGGAATTTGTTCATAGTTTTTTTTTAAACTATAGTCCGGCCCGCCAACAGTCTGAGGGACACTGAACTGGCCCGCTGTTTAAAAAGTTTGAGGACCCCTGCTGTAGGCACTCACTGCTGTGGGCACATGGGAAGTAGTGTTTTCAAAGCTATATGTTCTGTGAGGTACCAGTGAGGCCCCAGAACCCTCATTGTGATGCCAAGAATGATCTTGGAAGGTGACAAAATGCTAGGAACATCAAAGCCCTGGTTTTCTTTCCTTTGCACTGGCCTCTGTTTTCATCATAGAAAACTTAAAGGTGACCAGAGATCTCAGGATGGCAGCTATGCCACTCTCATTAGCTGCATTTTCTGTCCAGCCCCATCAGCAGATAGTCAACCCTTCATTCGTCTCCCCATACAGTATACACTGTCATGGCCTAAACCACATCCTAGATCACCCTTTCCTTCCTTACAGAACCCACATTTTATTCAGGAATCCTCCCCAACCACAGTGACATCATTTCCTGACCCAATACCATAGTCTGAATGTTTGTGTACCTCCAAAATTCATATGCTGAAACCAATCCCCAAGACGATGGTACTAGGATGTGGACCCTTGGGAGGAGCCTCATGAATTGGATTAATGTTCGTATAATGGAGGCTCAAGAGAGAGCCCACACCCTTTTAGCCACATGAGGACACAGCAAGAAGACACCAGCTATGAAGGAAGCATGATTCCACCAGACAATGAGTCTGCTGGCACCTTGATCTTAGACTTTCAGCTCCAAGAACTGGTAGTGCAATTTATAAATTTCTGTTGTTTAGAAGCCACCAGTTAATGGTATTTTTTAATAGCAGCCCAAAAAGACTAAGACACCCAGCGAGGATCCTAATTCATCCTAACCAATTACATTTGCCCCACCTCCCCCTCAAAGGGATTAGTAAATGAGAGGAGCCTGCAGACAGGGCATTTTTGAGCTGTCCCCTTCTCCTCAAAATACCCATGTCTGGTAGGTGCCAGACTGTGCAGCCAGTCTGATACCTGCGGCTGGCCCGAGGGTGGCAGGACAGATGGGGCAGAGAGGGGAACTTTAGTCCTCCATAGCATTCTTGAGCTGATGTTTTGTGAAACCATAAATTATTAGATTTTTTAAGGTAGTTTGAGCCAGAGTTTTATGTTAATTATGATTGAAAGTACACAACCAAAGAAAAACTATTTCTGTAAAATATGTGTTAGATTATGTCCATGCCTCACCAGGAACAAGTGGGAGCACTTTTAGATTGTCACAATAACTGGTGGGGAGATGTCCTGTGATATTATCTCATGTTGTGCAAGATTCTAGAATATTCTACTATAAAGCCACCATATACAGGTGAGAAGCCTGCTTATAACATCATCTAGCCATAGAATCTAAATCCATTCTACGTACACACACAAGTATCTTTACATGCTGTTATCACATAAATCTGGGGACCATTTTCCCTTTTATTGTTAGAACAATAACAAGACTTGGACACTGTTTTGAAAAATTAACTCATGTTTTTACAAAGCTGCTCACTTTTGAGTCCCAGATGCAGTCTACACTTATTTGTTCACAATGACATTGTCGATTCCTGATAAGTCTCTGTATAAATGCACCCACCTGACTTCTTCACTGTCTTCTGATACAGAACCACCTGAGAATTTAGTAACTCATCATTATATTAACTTTAAAAAATATGTTTGTAAGTGGGTTATAAGATAATTTCTTCCATGGGGTGTTACAAAACCTTTTAAAAAGGATATGATGCTAGTGATAGTTATAAAGGTTTATAGATAGGAAAAACTGGTCAAACTCTATACCTTAAAATACACACTTCCATTATAACTCCCTAAAGTTGGGGGAAAGAGGGGTCTTGAGTCTGATAGAGTTGAAAACAACTAAATTAGAGAATCCAGGAGGTCTTTTCCAAATCATCAAATTTCAGAAAACACAATTGCTATTGAATAAAGAATTTTGGGTCACAAACTACAGACAGCTAAACAACTTCCAGATATTTATATATCCATACAGAGCACTGGTTGGCCCCTTTCAATTTGAACTTTTACCAAAGTATGTTAGGTAAAAAGACAGTTGATCAATATTAGCCAAGTCAAGCGACCAATTCTGGTGTGTGTCTCACATAAACTGGACCATCCTCTCACTCTGCTGAAAGTTCTTCGGAAATCTGAATGTGGAAAATCACTTTCAGATCTTCTTGGACCCCACCCCTGAGGCAAATTACTGCATAAACTTCATTCCCTTCTGCTTAACCTGACTTGTACTTACAGATTGGTGCATAATAGACCCAAAGCCAGTCACGTGCTAGAGTTGACTCCCATTGGCTTTTGAGAGGCAATTATGTGCTTCTTTTCCCAACTCCACATTGAATGACCTTGTGTTAGTAGCTTGAAATCAAACATGGAGGAAATATTTATATCACAGAAATGGACAAATGCTATAGAACAGGGCTTTTTACTCCTGGAAAGTTGATTGTTAAACATTTGCCAGAACACAACTGCCCTGCGAGTAAGCAGACACCCTCTTCTCTCGGATGTGCCCAGATTTTGCTGAGGGCAAAGTTCTTAAAATTTCACATAAATGGTAGCTTTATTTTTAATATTAGAATCTGTTTCTCTGTTGTGAGAAGACTGGAGATGTACTAGGACACTGACCTTTTCTAAAAGCTTTCTAGAAGACTAGTGAAAAGGTGGCGTCATGAATGGGTGCATAGCAGAGAAGTGGAATGTTACAGATATGTGCATGAGTGCGCACGTGTGTACGTGCATGCGTGTGCATGTGTGCATGCACGTGCACGTGTGTATGTGTGCATGTGAGAAAGCTGGCCAGAAATCAAAGCTAACAAACGTTGGCTCCAACTAACAAGTCTGATATCAATGCTATGATTGCTGGAAGTTCATTAGCGCTCTCTTACCAAATAGTGTTTGGCAGTGTGCTTGTTTTCCATTGGCATGAGAGAGTTAAGGAAAAAACTGCCAACAAATGTTTTAGCCAACCAGATCATAATCAGCACACTCCACCTGAACCTGGTGCCTACACAGTCATTTCAATTAACACCGGGAAGTCTCTAGTACTGGGTGGGAAGCAGATGAAAATATCCAGAGTCGGGGAAAACATGTTAAGGGACCAAGCCTTGAGCTCCCAAACAGAGATTTCAACTGCAGTCCTTGGAGATGAAGAAAACCCACATATAATGAGATGGAGAAGTGTGCCTGGGGTTATAACTCACACTGACAAATACAATCTATAGGCTGCAGATCCTCCCAGTCCAGGGAAAAGGTATGAGAACTTCTAGGCATCTAGGACATGCCCTGTGTCTGGGAAGTTTCCCTTGCAGTCCCCCCTTAGGGATCCTCTGCATTCTTCTCTGCTTTCCCTCTGTGGTCTCCTCGCCTCCCTTCAGGAACACATACAAGTATCCTGCCAAGTACAAGATGCCCTCTCACACTCTCTCCACAGGAAAACCCGCTCCCAGAAAAGGAGCTGATGTCAGCTGTTTCTTTGTTGCCAATCTCAGCCCTGTCATGCCCAATCAGAAGAGATGTCTATCTAATATACCTCGGCTGCTAGGACCGTTACATGAGGGTACTATTTGTCTCTTTGGAGGATCTGAATCATCACTTTATGACAGACTGGCTGAGTTTGGCTTCCTCTGCCTAGTTGTGGAGTTGATATACTGTGAGGAATTTTCCAGTTACTTTACGGGTACAACTGATTGGCTCCAGACAAAATCAAGGATTCCTCTGACTCTGATTTCTGTAAAAGATGAGACTGTTATCTTTCTTCTATAAGGCTAGGGTTGGCAGCAAGGGGAGGAAGGCTACTGGGGAGCATGTTTCACTCAAAAGTTATTGGATACATTAAAAAAGAAAAACAGAAAAAAAGCAAAACATTACAATCAACAAATAGACATCTAGGACATGGATTGGACTATTTCTACTCAGAAAATTTTCTCAGGAATAGAAAATCAGAACCATCATTCTTGTGGGGACATTAGACAGTGACTTGAGAAGACAGCGGGTGGATTTACTAATTGATGCTGAAAAAGACCCCTGGGCTTGCCACTAGTCCAAAGCAGTGAGGGGTGGCAACATCTGGATTGTTCTGAGCAGAAAGGAACTCTGTAAATTAATTATACCTGCACTTCCATACCATACCTGTTTAGGAGCCTTTTAGAAATTTTTACTTTCATCCATACTGCCCCATATAGCCCTGGAGATTTGCTTGAAGTTGCTTAATCAATATTTTTTTTTAATCTGGAGAAACACATAATATTGTTTGCCTTGGACTTTTAAAATACCATGTTATGATAGAAAAAGCATAATCCCCAGAGTGGCCATTTATTAGGTAAAAATAAAATCTCAATAAATTCTAAAAGTAGAAAGCACACGGTTCAAGTTTGTTTTCTGTCACATATGTGTGTGTGTGTCTGAATTTTAAGAGATAAAATCTTCATGTGTTTAAAATAATCACATCAGATATTTGCATCATTAGCCAATCAGGGAACCAATAAGATATTTATTACAACCAGTTCAAAATAGAATTTAAGAGAGAGAGAGAGTTCAAAAGAACTCACAAATTGTTGTAAAATATGTCAATATCCACAGGGACAATAATTAATTGTATCACCACAAGACATGATTCCTCATTTCTTTAGTCAAGAATTATTTCCATTACTATTTAACTGAAGTTCTTCGGCGTTCTAAAGTAGCTCAAAGACAATGAAAGTCAGAGGTAATCTAGAAATGGGAGCTACACAATACATCCAGTAATCTTTCTGCCCTTACCAAACTTTTCAAAAAATTCTTCAGTATAAATGTGTTAGTAAATAATTTTCAATTGAATTGATACATCCCTGGACAAAATCTAGTTATTGTTAGAATAAGAAAGAACTCAGCAATCAATAATTCTTTTACTAATTTTGATTTTATACATTCAAAAACAAATAGATTGTTCACATAAACAAGTAGACGATAAGTGAAGGAATTGTTAAAGAGATGTCATTCGATTATTTGAACTTCTTCTGAGCTATATGCCAAAAATCCATCATGATTAATAATATTATTTTTAATGATCCATTAACTGTCTGTCTGAAAAATCACATCATGATTAATAATAATATTTTTAATGATCCATTAACTGTCTGTCTGATTAAATCTTCCTTTAATTTTACTATTTTATTCGAAATAACCTGACTTGTCATTTACTTTCTCAATGCCAATATTTTGAACTGTTTCCTTGTCGGCCTGAGGACTTTTACATCTTAAGCAATGTACCATCATGTGAGGACAAGGCCTGCCTTTCCTCTGTAACACAGGACAGGAGCAGCTAAGAAGAGGGAGGAAGGAAAAGAGAATGAGCTTTACTCACACTCAGTATTCTATTGCTCCCAGTACCCTCCTCATAGGAAGAGTTTTAAAAATAAAAAAACCTACCAAATGAATGAATAAATAGGTATCCAAGGTAGAATTGCTATAAAGCAAATAGAACTCAAGTTTCAAGGCCCTTTCCAAGGGCTTAGGTGGAAACCTTAGGGAAGTATCCACAGGAGTATGTATTTCTTGAGCAGTCCCCTCACACTGTGCTCATAGGTTCATAGGTAATAAAATTCGCAAAGGAAGATACTTTAACCAAAATGAATTAAGGTCTTTCTCCCTACTTCCTTCCCATCCATCCCACTTCACCTCTGTAGGGTGAGTTGGGGTAGCTGCAGGCCACCTGGGGATACAGGTGGGGATAGCTGAATTGGGGATTTAATTAGTCTGGGTTTCATGAAATAACTTTATATGACTTCCAGATACTCTTTTGAACTGTTAAGTTATTGCTAATTATTCTAATATAAGGAAGGCATCTAGAATAGTCCCTATTGCACACTGTATCTACTAGTACAGCAGAAAGACTGAAAGATGCAGTCCCAGAGATAAGAATGTGTCCTACAGCACCCTGCTGTGGGCAGTAGAGAAAGAAAATTTTTCTAATCAACAGTTAAGTAAAACTGTACACACAGGATCATCATCTTGTCAAAACAAAAGTTCATTATATTTTCTTTCCTTTTCTTTTTTGATGGGAATGGCATATTTGATAAAACTTGAACACATTTTTTTCTGCAATTTAGAAAGATTAAACATCTCAATAAAACAAATGAAGCCTTGACTTGGATGTATATAAACTATCTTCTTTTGTTAAGCTTAAATTTATTAAAGAACTGAGAGAAAAATTCACACTAAATTCAATGGAAGATGAACAAAAGTAAAAAAAAGTGATGAAATTAATAGGATTTATTCTGATATAGAGAACTGAATTTTAATCCAAAAATGTCCAGATCAAAAACTAATTCATCAAAAAAACTCAGATTAAATTCTGAGTCAAAATCATCAAGAAGCTATTAGATTACTGGAAAACCTAATCAATGAAGATGCAAGAATCTTATGACTATATTGGGGATAAGATTTAAATGTCTTGATTTGAGAAAAATTAGATACATCAATGAAAACAGTGAAAAAAGAATTTTTAACTGAGGATTGCAAATCCTTTTAATTATCAGGTTTAGAGAGATATTAAAATGAGCCTGCAGTCATGTCCTCTTCCCCTCCTTTATGCTAAGTATTGCCTTCTTTTTTTTTTATTGTTATTATTACATATACATGTCTTAATTAGGTTTCCACTTTTTGCCTTCACAGAATTTAAAAGGCTTAAAATTTAATAACAATAACAATGTTTAAGATAAGGACTAGAAACAAAAACCACGTAAAGAATGAAAGAAGATAAATACATTCAGAAAAGAAAACAGATGATTACTGCATCGAAATAGTAAGCAATATTAGTAATAATAATGCCAAGAAAGTAATGTTCACAACGTCAAATAAGAGTATGTCTATTATAGAATGCTTTGACTGTGAGGCTCAGTATGAAGTCATCAGTTAACTTCTTATTTTTTTTCCAAAGTCTCAAAAAATAAACAACTAATATTATGTAAATAAAAGTAAAGGAGAGTTTCAAAAAACAGATCATGCCAAATCTT
The DNA here is from genome assembly GCA_963574655.1 of Perodicticus potto. Lineage (NCBI taxonomy): Eukaryota > Metazoa > Chordata > Mammalia > Primates > Lorisidae > Perodicticus > Perodicticus potto. The sequence goes on from CAUYRH010086354.1 coordinate 7,324, forward strand.
ATACAGAATAGAAAAAGAATAAATATTTCAAAATCATTCTACTTGATCTGGATATACCTAATGTTAAAATTGGAGAAAATATATCATTACAAAGGAAATTATAAACATATTTCACTTATAAGTGAGGATACAATATCCTAAACAACATATTAACAAGTTGAATCAAAAATTAATGTTTAAGCAATGTATGTTGGTCAAAATTGAATCCAATTTATGTGAAAATTAGTCACTGTTCTCTTTCCTTTTTTTTTTTTCCCTCACCCCCTCCCTTCTTCTCTGCCTACTCTCTCCTTCCCTCATGCCCCACCATGTCACTAATTGTCACTAATTGTCTTCAAATCGAAGTTGAATACATAGGATTCATGCTTCTCCATTCTAAGTATTGACTCCTTGAAACTGTTTGGTATCACCACAATTAACTATAAATTAATAATGCCACAATAGACCCTATAATCCAAACTGTACAGCTTAACAATGTATAGCCAATCACTAATCAATATTATTTCTATAAGCCAAGGAGAATTCCAGACAAACAACTTTTTCTCAGCCCAATTCCTATTCCCCCCTTTTGCCTTTAAAAATCCACTTGTAACTGCTGCTAATTAGAGTGTATATTAACAGCAACTTGAACTTATGCTAGTGAGTTGCAATTCTCAAGTCTGGCCCAAATAAACTCTCTACTTATATTAATTTTACCTCAGCTTTGTAAAAGAAAATAAAAATCTGAGGTGCAGCCCCTCAACTTCCTATGCAAAGGGGAAGGTAAAGACCTTAGGCAAATATGAAGGACTGGCCCCACAAATTAAGGAAATTTTTGCTGACCTCCATAAGCAAAGACTTACAAATTGTAACTTCAGATCTGCAGGCTAAGTCTAGCTCCTAAACCTAAAGTCGGTTGATACCACACTAATGAACTATAAGCTTACCTTCCCAGGTGCAGAACAGAGACAAGGTAGGATCAAAGCATTATTCCACCAGGAACATCTATGTAATTGATGCTTCTTCATTCCCTTTTTCTCTTCTAACATTTACTTTATCTGATGTAACATATAGATTCTCCTGGGGTCTCACAAGAATGTAACCATTTTGTCTCACTACCCCTCACCTTCACTGTGCTTTTTTCCCCTTTCTATATCTGCATGTCTACTTAAATACCAAAACTTTCAAATTCACCTCCAGAAGAACAGCAACAGATTTATCCGTGGTTTGTGTGTTTCCCAGGCACACCCCAACTTTGGATGTTCATTGATTGAGATCTTTGCCTCACCCACTGTCAGCCTCTTCCTTTTAGGTCAACAATAGCATAAAACTCACAAAATGTTGCCATAACAAGCCATTGACTAAGACAGCTAACACAAGTCATCAATTCAAAGAATTATTTTAGTCACTGACAAGAAAAAAACAAACTGAAATGCCCTGAAATCTTATGGTTCATATACAATAAAAATTTTCCCAAATTTTTACAATAATCTTAAATCTTATTTAATATGACCAATATTGACTTGCAAAGTGAAAGTAGAAATATTTTTCTAAACCTTCAATAATAAAAATTAAAATTTAATCAACCACATTAGAAGAAAGTCTGAATTATCTTCCTATTCTTTCCATAGAAAATAGTCCTACAAAACCCTTATGTTATGAGGAGGTAATCAAAGAGGGGACAATCAAAATTGATAGGGAAACATGTTTTTATAGCTGTGTCATGAAATTAATAGATATACAGATAGAGATACATAAATATGGATATATGAAAAATGATACATAAGGTTTGCTTCAGATTTTTTACATTGGTAAATTATTTGGAAATTTCTTAATCATACTGCTTCCTGTGATATTGTGAAACATGTATTCGATCTTCTTTACAATTTCTGACATACAGCTTCTAAAATCCTTGTCATCCTGGAGTGATGAGGGCCTCGTGTCTTCTAATGAAATGATTGTGGGTCCCTAAATAGCCTCAATTTGGGGGCTGATTGCCAAGGGAGCCAACCATTGTTTAGAGGGTTGGAACTTTCCTACTCCCCCACTCCTCATCCTCCTCCCCCACCTCTAGGGAAGAGAGAGGGGATGAAGGTTGAATTAGTCACCAATGGCCAATGATATAATCAATCATGCCTATGTAAGGAAGCCTCTATAAAAACCCAAAAGGACTGAGTTATGGGGTCTTCCAGGTAGTTGAACCTTTCTCCCACACTTTGCCCTCTGTATCTCTTCCATCTGGCTGTTCACGTCACAATATACTATATAATAAATTGGCAAATGGAAGTTTCCCTGAGTTCTATGAGCCAATTTAGCTTAAACCCAAGGAGGGGGTTGTGGGAAGCTTGGCTTGTAGCTGGTTGGTCAGAAGCACAGGCCACCCCCTACCCTTGCCATGGCATCTTCAGTAAATAACAGTTTAGTGAGACTGAGCCCTCAACTTGTGGGATCTCATGTAGTATCCAGGTAGATGATACCAGAACTGAATTGAAGTAGAGGATACCCAGCTGGTGTTCCTGGAGAATCATCTGCAGAATTTCCTGATGTGGGAAAATCCTATACACCTAGAGTCACAAAAATGTTCTATGTTATCATAATAGGAAAAACTTAAGTTTGTTTGCTCCTATTTCCTTATACTTCCAAAATCTATTTTGTGTAGTCTCTCTTTTGCTAGACTTTGTCTTGCCATGTTTTATCTATTTTCTTCTGATCTTAGTTCCAGTTTACTACATTTCTCCTCAGTTGTGACTAATTTGCTATTAAAATCCATACATTAACTTCTTAATTTTGACTACCATGTTTTTCAATTTTGGAATGTGTCTTTGGTTTTGCAAAAACCTCCCATGTGTCTGCCAGAATTCTTAACATTGCCTTTTATCTCCTTGAACACAGTAAAAGTAGTTACACGAAATTTATATTTCTATTACAATTTCTATTTATTTATTTTTTAGAGATGGAGTCTCACTTTATTGCCCTCGGTAAAGTGCCGTGGCATCACAGCTCAGCAACCTCCAACTCCTAGGCTTAGGTGATTCTCTTGCCTCAGTCTCCCAAGTAGCTGGGACTACAGGCACCCACCACAATGCCTGGCAATTTTTTGTTGCAGTTTGGCCGGGGCCGGGTTCAAACCCTCCACTCTCAGTACATGGGGCCAGCGCCCTACCCACTGAGGCACAGGCGCCACCCTACAATTTCTATTTAATTTTCCTGTTTGTACTATCACTCTCTGAGGTCTTTGTGGCTCTGTTGATAGTGTTAGTAATTTCAACTTAAGTTTATACTAGTTGTTTCATCTCCTAAGAAGTGTTGTTACTTTATTATTGAATGCTAGATTCTGTAAGCCAAAATTGCTCATGGAAATAATTTGAGGCCCAGGTGCTAACAAGATTATAAATAATTACTGGCCAGGCACAGTGGTTCCTGTCTGTAATCCTAGCACTCTAGGAACCCAAGGTAGGTGGATTGCCTGAGCTCTAAGCTCAGGAGTTCAAGACCAGCCTGAGCAAGAGTAAGAACCTATCTCCACTAAAAATAGAAAAACTAGCCAAGAGTGGTGGCAGGCTCCTGTAGTCCCAGCTACTCCAGAGGTTAAGACAAGAGGATCTCTTAAGCCCAAGAGTTTGAGGTTGCTGTGAGCTATGACACCACACCACTCTATCCAGAGTGACAGAGTGAGACTCTATATCAAAAATAAATAAATAAATAAATAAATCTATAAATAAATAAATAATTACCAAGGCAGCTTCCAGAAGAGACAAGTGAGCTCAGCCCTGGAGGTCCCTTTTTCCCTGGAGGCATTTGCCTATTCCTGTAGGGGGAGCCAAGAGGCGGGGTGAAGCCACTAACTGCTTCATGGGGCAAGGAGACATGCATGGAGTTGTGAAGGAGTATACATATGTGTTCACGTCCATGTGTGCATGTGTACCCATGCACCAAGGACGCAGCCCTTTGGGGCCCCAAGTCAAAGAAAGTGAAGGACTGGGATACACTTAGTTTAGATTATATTTACTCATTAATTACTTGTTTCATCACCAGTTCCAGGTATAGTGAAATCCTGGCTGGCATCCTAATATACATAGCTTCCAGGAATGCTTAGAAAGCCCATTCTCCTGACCCACCAAGGTGCAGAGTCACAGGTCATCTCTCAGTCTATAAATGTTCCACAGTGTCTAGGACTGGAAGTACCTGGGAAGGGAAAGAAAATCAAGATTTGAAAAAAATGGAGTTAGAAGCTAGTCTGTGGAAAAGTTTCCCAAATCTTACAGCCTACATGCAAAAGAAAGTTGGTAGAATTTATCCACAATTTGATGACAAAACTAAAACTTATATGACATTATCAATAAATTGAAAAACTGAAAGAAATTTTCTAAACTATCAATAAGAAACAAATTTTGATTAATTATGCTAGAGGAAAGACTGAATTTCTCAATATTCAGTGAGACATTAGACATTACAAAACTGTAGTAATAGGAAAAGGCAATCAAAGAGTATGCAGCCAAAAATATAATTTCTAAATGATAAATAAAATTATACTTGTTTTGTACTTCTCCTTTTTAAAACAGAACTCACAAATTGTGTAAGCTCAGTCCCCTCTCAGCCTGGATCTGCACCTGTATGTTTTATAAAGCCTTCTTTCCAAAGTTATTTGAGAAGAGATTCTGTTGCTCTCATCATGCCACTTAATCCCTGGATTTTATTTTGGTCATCTATAAAATGAAAGAATTAGCCTAAAACTTCTGAGAGCTATTGCAACTCTGAATGCAGAGGCTCCGTGATGCTGTGTTTTACTCACTCTGTAATCTTGTAAAATTATGTGTCTTCATTTGACAGATGAGGAAAAAATGACCCAGAATGGAAAAAAAAAAAACCATACACAACAACACAACTGTAGAACTCTGAAAAGGGGCAACTGACACAGAAACCAGAGAGGCAAACAGAACAGCAAGTGGCCGATTTGGCCACCTCCCTGGTAAGGTGCTGGGACATCTGGGCAGGACCTTGGGGAAGGTGGCCAAGGACAGCTTTGCAACTCAACATTATCTAAAGGGTATAAAATAGGTAACCAAAGAAGGGGGAATTGCTTTGGACAAAATTTTTAGAGTGCTATGCTTTTTTTTTTCTCCATACCCAGAGGTTTGGAATTAGTATTTTTACACAGAAGTTAGTCCTCTGATTATTACAATTAAATTATTGTGGTGACTGGAAGTGACCACAGGAGGGTTTTTTTTTCTTCTTAATGTATTATGATTAGAGAAATCATAGGATTGACACCAGATTTTATCCTAGGTAAAGAAGCAAGATAGTTGGCTTGCAGGGGCAGTTATGAAAAAGCATAAAAGTGCTCTAGGTTTGTCATTAATTCCACTCTCAATGCTTAAAAGATACTTGAGACAGAAATGTTATGTAAACTATTCGGTACTTTACATATTTTAAATTGACTTACATTGGAAATATGAGTTACTGGATCAAAGAATCCATGCCCAACAGATTTCACAGATATGTAAATTTTATTTTTTATTATTATTATTTTTTTTTTGTAGAGACAGAGTCTCACTTTATGACCCTAGTTGGGACTACAGGTGCCCACCACAATGCCTGGCTATTGTTTTTGTTGTAGTTTGGCCGGGGCCGGATTTGAACTTGCAACCCTTGGTAAATGGGGCCGGCACCTTACCGACTGAGCCAGGTGCTGCCCTATGTAAATTTTAGAAACATTTTGGAGATTGGCATTGGGTTAACAAATCTTTATTTTGCAAAGTAAAAACATTACTTTTAAAATATCACCATCTAAAATAACTAACATTTCATAAGAGGAAGAAAATATCTACACCACAAAAATAGGGAAAGATGTAACAATATACTAGCAGAATAAAAAATAGTGCTAGAAATGTAATAAATTTACATTTATGAATGTTTGCCTCATAATTGTTTTTCGCCATAGGGAAGTAAAAACTTTGTTATAGGCCTCGGTGTAGGAGCAGTGAATTCAATGCTTATTGAAGCATTGATTGGTTGTAGCATTTCAGCAACCAGGAAAAAAAAAAGAGTTGATTCTATCAGTATTTCAAAGCTATTTAAATTGATATGAACCACAAACTGAGGTATAAATTCAGTCAGTATTTTTTATTTTCTAATATACTAAAATCAAAAGATAAAATTACATCACTCTCTTAAGTTCCCCCTTTCAGAATTGTCCATGAACCCCAGAAATTCCTCCCATGGATAGAAGCAGGACCTGAGTAATGGCAGCTCAAGAGAAAACCCTGTCAAGGCACCACTGCAATTGCTTCTGCTGTCACATGGTGGTGCTGCTGACGCTTGATCCCGCACAGCTGATGGGCAACAGCCCTTTCCTAAGTATTGCTTCCCACTCTCTATTTGAATCTCAAAATTGCAGCTCAAAAATATGTTCTCTCACACCTTTCAGAATATCATCCAGTCCAGAAACGGTTCTGACACCGAGGTACAGAAGTATTTCTTTGCTCCACATAGACCACCATGGAAGGAATGGGGCAGATTTTCCTTGTACACCCTCTGAACACAAGATAAGCTAGTCACATCCCCTCCCTGGATACTCAGCTTTCCTAGTGGAGGAACCATTGTGTGGCCATCACACAGAGGACCATCTCAATGATAGCCAGGGGACTGTCCATTAAGGCCTTCACTGCAGAGAGGCTGCCTTCTCTCTATCACATCCTCAGCAGCCCAACTTCTCACTTCCTCTAGCTCTACTCCTCCCTCCCACTAAAGACATGGGTCTAGAGAGGATAACACCCCCAAAGTGCCCCCAAGTCCTGCTTCCCAGAGATTCCAAACAGCCACACAGGGCCACTCTTCAGAAATTCTAGTACTATCATGGGATTCATCAGGATCATAACACCATCAATAACTAATCAATAAGTAACATACTTATAGTAACAAGCAACTACTGCAGATTGGGGGTGCACAGCAGAGGTTATTGGCCTCAGCAGCAGCATTCTGATCCAGTGTCCTGTCCACACCTCACAGATTGACTGAAGGGCAACGCATCATTGCTATCAACAGCAATGTTGCTTATCCCATGGCTCTGGAGTCTGTACTGGCTATAGAGCAGTGGTTCGCAACCTTCCTAATGTCGTGATGTATTTTCATCGTTACAAAGGGATCGCGACCCACAGGTTGAGAATCACTGCTATAGAGGCAGATCTGGTTGTGTTTGGCATCACTCGATGAGGTGTGTCTCCACTCTGCAGTCTTTGAGTGAAGCCCATTTGTAGTTGCACGAGAATGACAAGGTCTTCATTGTGAAGACATGTCTGGTTTCACACCTGAGAAGTCTGTTGCCCAAACCATAACAGCCAAGCTGAGAAGAGGACAGTGGTGGCATTTCCTCAAAAGATGGGTATATGCCAGAGGCACTAAGGACTTTGTGACATTCCCATTAGCAATCCTGATGACAGGACGTACAGCATAAGGGTTTAGAGTGGTAGCTCCCAAAGTGATCTCTGGACCAACAGCAGCATCACCTGGAAAATCTTTAGGAATGCAAATTCCCAGGCCTGGCCCCAGACCTGCTGAATCAGAGACTCTGGGGATAGGGCCAAGAATCTGCATTATAAGGCAGCCTCCAGTGGATGCTGATGCTTGCTAGTCTGAGAACAGATTTTGAAGACTATTTCTATAAAGGGCCAGATAGTAAATATTTCAGTTTTAGGACCATGTGGTCTTGGTAGCTCCTCACCACACAAGCAGCCATGGAAGAGTATGTCAATAGATGAGTGTGGCTTGTGTCCCAGTAAAATTTTGTATTTGTGTATACTGAAACTTGAATTTCATATAATTTAATAATGTCATGAAATATCCTTATTTTGTCTACCATTTTAAATGTAAAAAACTATTCTTAGTTCCCAAGCCATATAAGAACACATAGTTGACCAGATTAGCCCATAGGCCAGAGTTTGCCCAGCTCTGGTATCAAGTCTGGACTGGATTGGAACTTAACCAGGTGAACAGCCCTGGGTAAGTCACTTAGCTTGTGTGCCTCAGTGGCCTCACCACTTATCTCATAGGGATTCTGTTGGTATTACATGACATGACTCACACACTCGGCACAGCATTAGGCAAGAGTTTCTATTATTTTTATGTGTGTGTGTAACTTACCACCTTCTTGTCAGATGTCCACTTCATGAGAGGTACCTCCTGCTGGCATGTGGACTGCTCAGAGCAACCCTGAGACTCCCCCACTTGCCCTCCAAGAATGAGTCATCAAGGCTGCATGCTGTTCCTGCCCCCAAAGGACAAGAGCCCCCATGGCTCCCACAGTCAGAAAGCAGAGTGAGCACATGTATTAAGCCAGTGCTCTGCTGTGTCTGCTCAGGTTCTTCAATGGTGTCCTCAGCCCAGTTCCATAGTTCCAACTTAATACTTTACAAAATCAGGCAGCCCTTTATTTATAACTTGGCCTGGAAGGTGCCAGAGGCAATGTTTTAGATAGTAGTAGGGTACTGTGGGTGGCGCCTGTAGCTCAGTGGGTAGGGCGCTGGCCACACACACCCAGGCTGGTGGGTTCGAACCGGTACTGGGCCAGCTGAACAACAATGACAACTGCAACAAAAAAATAGCCAGGCATTGTGGTGGGCTCCTATAGTCCCAGCTACTTGGGAAGCTGAAGCAAGAGAATCACTTAAGCCCAAGAGTTTGAGGTTGCTGTGAGCTGTGATGCTAATGGCACTCTACTGAGGGTGACATAGTAAGACTCTGTCTCAAAAAAAAAACAAATAGTAGGGTACCGTGCCTGTGTGTAAGAGAGAAAGAGAGAACAAAACAAGGGAAAAGTGACAAGAGGAGGAAATTAGCGATCCCCATACTGGAAAGTCAGCATGCAGCCCTAAATAACCTTTCTGAAAAGAAAGCCAGGGCAGCATGCTTGAAGAAGGTGCTCAGCTGAATGTCACAACAGTTCTAAGTGGAGCCAAGGATGAGCCCCAGGAAGGTGAAAAACACAATGATACCTCCTGGGCTAAGGCCCTGGGCACTGATGTTGCTCATACTTATGATGTATTCTGGAAGGTGGTCTTCTTCCACTGTGGTGGCCTTCCGGAGCCTAAGAAGCCTGCTCTGTGCTCTGGAACATTCCTCATTCTCTCCTGTCAAAATGTAAGCTTTTTACTCTGCTCCAGAGCCATGCTCTTGTAACAACATACAGTCCCAATGCTCCAGGCAGCAAAAAAACACCCTTACTTTTTTCTGCCAGATAGAGAAACACTTGGTTTATGGACTAGATAACACTGACTGTCTGTGATGTGAGCTATTGAAACATGCTTACAAGGGAAGATATGAAGTATCTGCCTCAAGAAATTAAGAGTTTCTGCCTGTAAAAGGCAGAAAAGAATGAAGCCATTTTTCTGGTTCAATACTTTCCTATTTCCCTAAATAGTCAGAGTCTGATGCAAAGAACAGAATTCAATTGCACACATTTTATGTAGAAATTATCTCATTTATGTATCATAGGAAATTTAAGAGGTAATTAATATTCTTCTCATTCATAGATGAATCAACAGAGGCTTGGAAAGATTAAATAACTTTCTCAAGACCCTATGTCCAGAAGCGAAGTCACTTGGCAAATGACTCTAAGCCAGTGAGAAATGGCTCCAGAACAATCCCATGGGGGAGGAAATGAGAGAAATTTCCTCTGTTGAGGAAGGTAAGGTAAGGGAACTCCCAAAACATTGTAAGAAAGTGAGTAGATGTGACTTATTTTTTTCTATGTGACTTATTTTAATTGCCACTTTTCTGTGTCATTTCTTTAAAAATTAATGTCTCCTTAGTAAAAGCATTTTAGAACAATGCTTTCTTTGGCTTTCAGGTATCACTTGACCTTTTCTTCAATGGAGACAACTATTTACGTTGAACTCTCTAACCACTTCATGTGAGTATTAAAGATGGAAACTTCTTGCCCAGACCTCCCAAGACAAATGTTCTAAGCTGCCATATTATTGTTTCATTGTCCTTTCTTCTTCAAATTCCTATTGTGACTGTGGGTATATTCTGACTCCTTCCTGCTTGGGCCCAGGTCAAGCTGGTCTCTTCTTAGTACCATCCAGGCACAATGGAGAGGAGGGGATCACAAAAAGTGGTGTCCACACAATATCATCTTGTTAGATTCTTTTGAAGTTATCTAAGGCTTTCTCTACTCTGGAGCATTTTTGCATGTAAATGTGGTCAAATATGTCAACCTCAATAAAAGTCAATAAAGAAACCAAATTAGGAGCCATTGACAAATGTTTCCTGAAGGCCAGCACCACACATAGGCCAAGAGCCACAGAACTATGGCAGCCCATTATAGAAGAAATTGTTTTCTCATCCCTTCCATCTCTTAGGCCAAGCCAATAGAAGAGAATCCTACTTGACCTGTGACTAGAACTCATTCTCCAAATTCTTGATCATCTTTCAGTACTCTACATTCTTTCAAACTCTTACATCTGACATTTGATGTTAATACTAATTCAGGGGAAATTCTACCTTGAAGGTATGCTTCCCTGGCCTACTTTACTCCTTTTTAGCATCAGGTAGTACTCATCTATTCTGATGAGATTTAAGGTTTGAAATTATGAGATCTGCCTGGGCTAATGCTCCTGCCCAGGAGGCTGCACCAAATGAGCATATGGAAAACACACCACCTCCCACACAGGCACTTTCATGGATGGTATAGTATGGATGGCGCACACAGTGCAAACTGACACAGGGGTGGCCACACAGCAGGTGGGCATCCTGGTTCTACTCCCCAGGTATCTACTGCTGACTCAGCCCTGCTGACCCTCCTCATATGTTTTGCTTCAACATTTGTCCAAAAGACTGTGAGTAAAATCTTTCCTTCAGCAGTTTCCTCATAACTTGAAGAGACAGAAAGACAAATATGAGGACATTTGCCCTCTGGCCCCGCTTGGAGGCCTCTGCAGGCATCTGATGGGCAGAAGGATGACAGATGTCGCCCCTTCCCTTGTGTGCAGGGGAGGCTGCCTCTGCCTGATTCTGTCCAGTTAACAAGACAAGGGGAGCTGCCAAGACAAACAGCCAAGGCATGAGAGCTAACAGCTAGCGATCACTGCGGTGTGAAGCAGACCCATGAAATGAGACGTCAAGGATGCTGCCTGGAATAGCTTGAATGTCAAACATTCTTTCCCAGTGGAAGGACAAGGGAGGCCAGTGCAATAGCAGTGTGGGAGACTTGGGCACGCAGGCACACATTGCCCTGGGCTGAGGAGGGAAGTGACCCCAGCCATCTCCCTCAGGGGAAGGAGGTAGTGCTTGCTTCTCACCCATCCTGTGCCAATGCTCTCTGCTGCTCCCATCAAAAAGTGGTATAGCTATTAATAGGTCATAGCAAAACGGTCCTTGTAGTTTATAATCATTTTCATCTGGCTTAGGGAACAGCAACCATGAAATGTCTGTCTGGTGACTGTCGGACCAGGGAGGCAGGTTTATATTAGCTAGTACTGAGAACATCGCTGCAATGACAGCAAGGACGAGGATGGTTTATGGGCCTTAATGGCTGTGCTGACATGGAGGATTGGAACAAGATTTATTTTATGCTTGGGCCATCACTGAACACTTGAAAACCAGTCATTACAAGCCAGATGACAACTGGAATGCAGTAATCACTTGCAAGAATATTTATTTGGTTTTTAAGTTTTTGGATGAATCTGGTTTTCAGAAAGTGAGGGACTGTTTAGGAAGTCAGACTACATATGCTATTATTACATCTAAACCATTATACATTTGCTGGCCAATTATGTAATCTTATATGGAAAACACAACCAGAAAGCAGGATAAGCCCCAAGACCTGAAGCCTCATTATTCCAAGCCTTACCACCAAAACTTCATTTGTGGTTACTACATATCCTAAATATTATTAATAGACCAAAAGAACCCAATATTTGTAAAGTCTGGTCAGTATCATGAAATCCATGGTCCACTGTGACAGTGAATTTGATGGAGTTGTAATATGTATTAGACCACTTTTCTTCTGATTCATTATGACACTGGATTTCAAGTGATAAAGTAGTGAAAATAGGCTGAACATTTTTATTCAGCCTATTTCCATGAAGTTTGTATAAACACATCATTTTTACACTAAAACCATTCCTGATGTTAACATTTCTGCTCTCAAGAAAGTCATGCCTTAGAATCAACTACACTCACTTTTGACAATTTTAATTGTTTTTGCTTCTTCCAGATAAGTAAAGGAGGTTGTACAGAAATGACGGATACACCATTATTTCTATAAAATATGGCATAACACTTCCTGTATAGTCTTCCATTCATTCTGTCCCCCTTAACTATCATGTTTTTCTTTCCTTTCCAGATCTCTACGCAAGCACTTTTCTGTGATAATTTTTCTCCTCAAGAAAATCCATCATTTTCCAAGTACACTAGAAACAAGAAGCCTGGTCTGATATGTATAGCCCATTCATCCACACAGTGGCGGCCATGTACCTCCTCCCATGGTATTCAGCCTAAGTTGTCAGCCAAGGGTATGCAAGGCTCCAGATGACATCAAAGCCTGCTATCTGTTTAGATGTATCCACAGTGTGAAAATTCATTGAGCTGTTTGCTTATGTGAGCACATTTCTGAGTATATATCATACCCAACAAAATAATTCATGCTTTCAATGTACATAAATTATGACCATGAATATGCTCTGTCTTCTCTCCATTTTTTTTTTTCTTTGAGACAGAGTCTCATTATGTCACCCTCAGTAGAGTGTTGTGGTATCACAGCTCACAACAACCTCAAACTCTTGGGCTTAAGTGATTCTCTTGTCTCAGCCTCCCAAGAAGCTGGGACTACAGGTGCCTGCCACAATGCCCGGCTATTTTTAGTTGCAGTTGTCATTGTTGTTTAACTGGCCTGGGCCAGGTTTGAACCCACTAGCCTTGGTGTATGTGGCTGGCACTGTAACCACTGTGCTATGGGCCCCAAGCCTCTCCCCTTTTTTTTTCTTTTTTTTTGAGACAGTGCCTCACTCTCTTGCCCAGGCTAGAAAACCATAGTGTCACTCTAGCTCACAGCAAGCTCAAGCAATCCTCCTGCCTTAGCCTTCATAGTTGCTGGGATTATGGGCACCACCACAATACCTGGCCTTTTTTTTTTTCTATTTTTAGTAGAGATGAGGTCTTGCTCTTGCTCAGGCTGGTCTTGAACTCCTGAGCTCAAGTGATCCTCCCACCTTGGCTTCCCAGAGTGCCAGGATTATAATTCTCCATTATTAAGTCTAAGTTAAATACAAAGCAAATAAATGAAAGGTCCTCCAATGTGCTCTGAGGAGCTTCAGGGCAAATCATATTATATCTGACAGTAGATAGTATGTAGATTTTAGGGAGCAAGTAGATGTTATGACCCCATCTTTTGCCCCTTAGTTTGCTGTTGCCCATTCCTGTCTTGTTTTCAGGTATCATCTCTTCACTCACCCTGGGCTCATATTCAACAATGTCTACTTCGTAGGTTTTAGCTCTTGTCACATTTGTGTTTAACAAACTTCAATGAAAGGGTTTCAAAAGAGAAAAATAAGTCTTATTATATTTTTCTTCCAGAGTAATCCTGTGCAAGAAATTCCTTCAGTTTTTTATCTAAGTATACTTTTTTTACAATGTCAGTAATCAAGACATTTCAAAGATGGTATTTAAATCAAACAAATTGGGCAAATATAAAAACATTTTATTCTCTAGTCAAAGTGCTGGGCTTTCAAAGCCAGAACATAGAGAGCCTGACCAAGGTTCACATAGCCCTGTGGCTCCCGGTGATCTCCAGTGGAGCATACACAGAGTCTACACAATGTGTTTCTGTTCCAGTTCCCAGATCCACTCTGCATCTTCCTTTATCCAGTAGCCTCCCCAAGGAGCTCCCCATCCTCTGACTTCCAGTTGGGTTTGGCAGTGGAGAATGAGATCAGGTTATTTGTTCTCCCAGCTTCCTTCCTGAGGAGTTGCTTCTGACCAGCTATGTCCCTTGAGCTAAAATGACAGTTGTCCAAGAGGCCTTCTCCACAGGACTTTCTCAAGTTCCTATAACCACCAGCCACTTTCACCCTACCAGGCATAGGAATCTAAGAGCCAGATGTTATCACTTGTCATTAGTCTCTCTCAAATTATTATAATTTGTGTATGCCACAGATTTCTTGTGGATACCCTGACTTGACATGGAATCTAAAGGGAAGCCCTGGTCAGGCATAGAAGGGAGGAGCCACATATCCTAGTATGTCCTGAAACTCAGGAGGATGTTTAAAACTACAGAAAAAAAGGATCTGTGCTGTCCTACAATGCACTCATCAAGATTCTACATATCTGAAGAAATTTTCTGGAAAGCTCTTGTCAAAGTCTCTGGTCTATCTCATCATTCTTGGTTGGTCTACACTCTGAACTGAACAACAGTGGCCTCCTGGCTAGAGGAGTAAAAGGAGGAAGACTGGCACACAGGATTCCTGAGTGAATGCCAGCAGCAGCCTTTACACTTACTTTTAATACCATGGCCCCATTTTTGCTCTTTTTTGAACTACACTGACAGAATCACATAGTGTGTACCTTTTTGTGTCTACTTTTTATTTTACCTTATGTTTGTGGCATTCAGCTATGCCATTGCACGTGTTCATTCTCAGTGCTGTATAGTTTTCCACTTCATGAACCCTTTACAATGTATTATTAATTCTATTCTAAAAGAATGTTTGGTGGATACAAAAAATTGTACTGCTGTGAATATATTTACACATCTTTTGCTGAACATACTGCAGGCATTTCTATTGCACAAATATGCCGAATTGTTAAATCTTAGGTAATACTTATGCTGAGCTTTAGGAGATATTTCTAAACAGCTTTCTGGATTTTACATAGTATCAGTTTTCACTCTAGGTAGACTTATCTTCTTAATCATCTAAGTATATGTGTATGTTGAAACTCTCCTATTAGGATTCTAGACCAAATAAAAGGCCCTGGTTTAAGGGCCTGTTGGAAAGATTTCCCCAGGCCCCAAGCAGACTGGTGAAACTCTTTAGCAGAATTTGGATCAACATGCAAATAATCAGGGTATGGATACCATGATTAGTACCAGCTTGTCCTGCCAGTCCTTTCTAACCCATGCTCCATCCTGGCTAGCACTTTCCAAGGCAGACAGAAAGAGACAAATTGGGTGTTTGGGAAGAGAAAGGGAGATAAAGTACATAGCAAAGCTGTGGTATAGGTTTCCAGAGTGAATTTGAGAACAATTAAAGGAGGGCAGGGTTAATCCTGCTACTTGGGGTGTTTAATCTTATGATCTGGGGGAATAACAAGGGGGCTTTCCTTTTGAATTAAGCAGACCTAGAAGAAAAATCCATTGCATTATCTTTCACATAGGAAAATAAAGACACAAACATCTTACTGGAAAAACTGAGGAGGAAATCCTGAAAAGTCACATCAACTAAGGACTGATAAATGGGAAATAATTGTAGTCTGTACCACCTCCAATTTAAAATGCATTAAATGCTACTGATAATCTGACTAGTGTTTAATCTCTATTGCTTCATTTTATAGTATAGATCAGATGTCCTCAAACTTTTAAACAGGGGGCCAATTTACTTTCCCTCAGACCATTGGAGGGCCGGACTATAGTTTAAAAAAAAAAAACTATGAACAAATTCCTATGCACACTGCACATATCTTATTTTGAAGTAAAAAATAAAACGGGAACAAATACAATTCACACCAACACACGTGGCCCGCGGGCCGTAGTTTGAGGACCCCTGGTATAGATAATAAGAGCTATTAACATTTATTCACAGTTCTAACCTCCTGTATTAATTTAATATGTGGCAACCTATAGCTGCCATAACAAATTACCTCCAATTATGTGGCTAAAAACAATAGTGATGACTCTCTCACAGTTCTAGAGGCCAGAAGTCTAAATCCAATGTTGGCCAGATAGTTCCTTCTGGAGGCTTTAATATCTTAGCATCTAGTGATTACCAGCAATCCCTGGCATTCCTTGGCTTGTAGTTGCAATATTCCAGTCTTTGCCTTTGTCTTCAAATGGTGTTCTCCCTGTATGTGTGTCCAAATTTCCCTCTTCTTATAAGGAACTAGTCAGACTGGATTTAAGAGTATGCCTTCCTCCACTATGACCTCATCTTAACTTGATTACATATACAAAGACCCTATTTCCAAATAAGATTACATTTGCTGGTTCCAGGTAGACATGAATTTGAGGGCAGAGGTCACATTTCAACATATCTATCACCACATGATTTCTTCCCATAACCTTAAGTATGAATTTTCCTCCCACACAGATATCCAGGAGCATAATTCTTTCTATTATAAAGGGAACCCAGATGTATGTAATGATCCTGAGTTGGAGCAAGAATGTGAGTTCAGAATAGAGAAGGGGCTCTTGACCCTTCTGTGATACATGCAGCTCTTTTGTCATAACTTAGGAGGGAGAAGCTTGGGGGAAGAAGTGCAGAGAAAAGCTTCTGCTAATGTTGACCCAGGTCCTATAGCACAGTGAACTAGCTCATAAACCTTAAATGGGAACTGTCCAAAAAAGGGGAAAGTGCAGTCTTCTTATAACCAAGAAAAAACAGGTTTCCTGTGTTCTAAGAGCTAATGAATACTCACCAATGGCCTCCTGCCATACAGCCCAGAGCACCCAACTTGAGGAGAGTAGATTATCTGTGAAGGACACATACACAGATACTCATAACTCTGTAAGACTTTTGGTTTTGATCTGGGATGCAAATTTTATGTCTGCACAGCATAAGTGCAGGACTGCCTGCAGATGAGAAGTGGGGGAAAGATAATCCTATTCTAAAAGTTCTGTTTTCAGTGGTGCTGAGCAGTATAAGCCAGGCCAAGGCAACAGCTGGAAATCTCTTGGAGACCTGAGAAGGATCCAGCTAACATGAGGACTAACCACTGCCATTGCTTGACCTCTTGATCTTGGTGTCACCATGATCTAGTACACCAGAATTTGCAAAGCCAGATGACATTCATGTAATTTTTGATTAACAGTGATGCAAAAGGACTTCAGATTCAGAAGACTGTTGAATCAAATAAAAAGAAAATTGAAGAATTTCAATTTATCATGTACATAATTATTCCATAACAAGGCAACTAAGATCACTCAATACAGGAAATCCATTATTGTGTGGCTCAGAAATGCCAAAATTCACTCTATACTTAGGAATGATATATTTTAACATTTGATCATGACTAAAGAGCCTTCAAAATTTGGAAGGCACTTAATTTCACAGTGTTAGCAACTAAAGCTAATCATAAAAATCCATAATCCCAGATCAATTCAGAGCAGGGTATATTTTCACAAAATGGTTCTTTTAACAGTAAAGTTGAAAAAGGCAGTCAGATTAGGCCTATCTAACACTTAGAAACACTTAAAAAGGGGTCCTTGGAGGCAGGGGTTACTTCTGTTAAGAATTGTACATGTAACACAATTATTTTGTTTCAGAAACAGCTTTTGCCAAATGAACATACTTTCACAAACCATACTAAGATTGCTATGTTCTGCTGACTCTTTTGTTCTGACTTCATAACACACTCATCTCTTCACCTTGGGTTTTCTCAGCTGGCAATGGACACATGCTGAGCACAGGCTAAAGTTCAGCAAAACATCATAGAAACATCAGAGAAGCAAATATGAGAAAGAAACCAGGAAATCCAAATTGTGCTGAAAATACCATCCATCTGCCATTAATTTTGAGTGGAGTTGCAACTCATTCATAGGGTATTTTCTAACATCAGTACGTAAGAGGGAAATTGGGCATCATCTTGGACAATCCTCAGGAAGCCCCACTCAAAAATATCTTCCTGTCATATCTTTTACTGTTAGAAGTGTTGGCTGTTTCTTTGGTTGAGCACTAAATGAACCAAGTTGTTGACATGGGTTTAGAGGCTATTTTTCTTTAAGCCCTAGACTCACAGTTGATGAGATGTTATGTCATGGGAGATATACATGGACTCACACCAACAGGGGACACTGTGCATCCAGAACCACCCACTTTGTTCACCCTGGGATATGTAGTATATTCATAAATGGGTTTTAACTGACCACAGAGTTTAATATTGTTTTTCTATTGCTGAATTCTTTAAATTTGTAGAAGTGAAATATACTTTTAGTACAATTGCACTCAATTTCAAACATATATTCACATCTGAGTGGTGATGCATAAGAGCATATATGCCTTTCTGTATTTACGTATTTTCTATAATCATGTATTAATATAATTAATAGTTACAGTTAGTAAAGTTACATATGTTGGGGCTGTGCATCTCGTGGAAAATGAATGAACATACCTATTTATAGTAATTGACTTAATAAAATTCTGAGTGGCAGAAACACATAGAATTAAAACTAATAAATGAAAATAAATCACTGGTTTTGTGATGGCTCTAAATCTCAAGGCTATTAACAACAAACTTAAAGACAAGTTTTATAAAAGATTATGTTATTACAAGTTGGACACAAGTAAGAATCAAATTTGTAAGTGCCATCAGCCTGAAATAACAGAACTAATCAAGCATTGGTAGTTGTTGTTACTGGGTACTGGGCTACAAAGTAAACTAAAAAAAAAAAATTTAAACAGGCTATTTTCATACAAAAAATACATAATAAATTATGAACAATGGAGGAAGTCCAGCAAAAGTGTCTAGCAAATAAGAATTAAAAGAATAAAAAGTTTAGTAATAACTATAGGGTCTTTTATTTCAAAATATTGTCACCTTAAAGAGAAATCTTATTAAATAACAGATGATTTTAAACAAATTCCTCCTGGAAACAGAAACTCTGGCAAGCCTCATGATCTTTATAGAATTCTTTGCCCCCAAAGCCAAGGGAGAACTAAAAGCTTGAGTGACCATTTTCCTAACCAGTTTTAGCAATTCTTGTATCCTCTTTCCCAACAAGCTCTTCCCTCACCCCTATCTCTAAAGAAGAAAACAATACAAACCTCAGTAGACTCCACAAGATATGCCTGAAAATCCAGTCAGAAAACTTTGTGAGATCCAACTGGCCTATGTTGAACAGAAAACAAAACAAAAAATTCTTCTCTGAATCTACAACATTGGGGAAAGAAAGAGGGGAAATGACCATTTACCAGAACTTTCCCCCATTGTCCTGTTTCCACTGGGGCGCCTAGTCCTGAAGAGGTCTCTGGAGTAGGGCGGGCGGACTCTCCCTCACGTGTGGGCCGCAGGCCCCTCTCTGTCCCGGGACAGACGCTTTGGCTGGGGCCTGTCTCTGAGCCTACATGTAGAAAGAGCAGCGTTTACTGTGCCATTTAAATAAAGATGAAGAAATGAAATGCGTTTCCGTAGGAACAGACCATTTGGAAGTAAGGTCAAGTTGTCAAACTCTAGACTGAATAAACTAGTGGAGCCTACCTCGTCAGAGACGGAACCCGCTATTCATCTTCCATCTTGAATCTCAATCCCTCAGCCCGCCAAAATCGCCCCCGCCAAGGTCCCCCCCTCCCGCAGGCCCACGCTGCGCATGCGCGCTGGGAAACACACGCACCGCAGGTTGGACACGTGGCCTGCTGCGCTCTCTCTCTCTCCGCGAGCGCGGGTGCGGAGCCATCTACACCCGTCTCTGCTGCTCCTGCGTCCCACCGCCTTCATCCAGGCTGGCTCTGAGTGTGTGCCGAGGCCGGGTGCTGGAGAAGCTGCAATACGTGCCCCTCAATTCCCAAGGCGCCTTTCTGGCAACAGGTGAGGAAGGCAGGCGCGGCAAGTCTCTTTCCCCTCCCTGGCGCGTTCCTAGGATGTTCCACAACTGGAAACACCAGGATTGGGAGCAGAAGTGGAACGTGCGGCCGTGTGCATGGATTGTGCGAACAGATGCCCACGAGGACAGGGTCGAGACCACACTTATTTTCCTTTTTCTGCCACCCTGGAATTTGAACTCTGGTCTTCAGGGGAGTGAGTGCTGTGATCATAGTGATGTGGCCATGGAGGCAGAGGTTCTGGGAACAGAGAACAAAACTCAGAAAGGGGAGCCGGCCAGCGGCATTCCCCGAACTCAAAATGGCTCCCTCGAGGGACGCTTTTTGATTAGTTTGTTTGCAGTCCTTGGTTTCCTACTTTTACCCCAAACCAGAAAAAGGAACAAAAGATACTAAATGCAGTGGTACATTTTTGTCATATTTCTCATCCATTCAGAACTAGGAAGCATTGGAAATCTTGTGGGAAAGCCACTTCTCAGGAGATTTCCAACTCAATTTCTTAACTATAGTGGTCTGGAGTTTCTGACTAAGTTTTAGATAAGGTCTTAATTCCTGGTTGCTTGGCTGCTCAAATTTCAAATTCTTCTCAGGTTTACATCAGTCATTCCAAGGGACAAGCAAAACATTTCACATAACACAATGTCTTGGCTTCTAGCATGTCTTTGGTCTGAATGCTTAAGACTTTTATATCTTTGAGGAAACACACATACCTCCTATAAAAAGACCCCCTCTCCACCACCCTGCCCCTGTTGCTATTTCTCTCTCCTCTTCTCTCTCATCCCTTACCCTCATGTTTGTTCCTCTCTTCTATCTCCCTGCTCTCTCCTTGTCTCTCTCTTCTGTCTCTCCCTTTATCGCCTTCTTCCTTGTTTTCTCTCTTTGTCCTTCTTACCTTTCTATCATTCTCTCTTTTCTCTCTCTTTCCCTGGCCTCCCTCAGTTCTCTCCTTCCTCCCCCTCTTCCCCCTTCTCTCTCTCTCTCTCCCCTTCTTTCCCCACTCCTCAAATCTGAAGCACACTCCTCACTACTCCTGCAGCCCAGACTCTGTAATACTGAACTACAAAACCAAGTGTGCTGTAAACAAAATGTATGAGGAAACCACAGAAATGAAGACAATTAGGGTAAATAAGAGACAGTGATCAAATATAGCTAATTTGTATCCATAATATTTGGGAGTTACACAGTCTGCTTCAATTTGAAAGATATCTTGCAGACCACACTGTTTTTTGTTGTTGTTGTTGTTGTTGTTGTTTTTCCCCTACTGGGACTGCCTTTTGCTTTCAATTATTGAACCTTAAAAATTCTTACCATAATTTGGGGTTAGCTTATAATTCTTGAAGAGAAAAAAAAATCTAGTCCACAAATCCTCCTGTATTCCATCATTTCCAATAATGGGCTTCTGTGGCCAAATTCACCATCAGTTAGCTGTGTTTTCAGAGGGAGTGGGTAAAGTGGGGAGAGGAATTGGAGAAACGAGCTCACAGCAAGCATGGCCTCATATAGCATGGGATGAATGGAAACTCCTTGGCAAAGAGCCTTAGCTAAATAAAATGTATAAGGTTTTGAGCTATAATTCAATGAAAAAAAAAAGAATATGTCGTGAGGAAAAGGGGAACTCTGTATAGCAAGACTTCACCCTCCTGCTTTAAGAGATATTGAGCACTTCAATGGTAAATGGTAATTAGGAGTTTGGTAACATTGTTCACAATTTAAGAAATGCATTCTAAGGCTCCCTCTTGTTATCATTAATTGATCCTGTGATAGAAGGCATGGCATACCCTTGGTTCCACCCAGGTGTGCAGGGATACATATGGGATGCCTACAAGTTGTGTATTCATCCTCCAACCTGGACCTGCAGCAGTGAGGACTTGCTAACCCTGGAGGAACTCCCTCCCTAGTTAGCTAATTCCTAGAAATCGTAAGCAACTCACCTGCAAGTTCAGGGCCACTATATGCCTAATCTACTTACCCTAGGACAAGGTACCAGACAATAGGGACAGCTTCTATGCTCCATAGCCTGCTGAAATTTTTCAAATTGGAAAATCCTAAACCTGAGGCTCTTCTGTCTGAGCATTCCTTCTCTCATTCCTCACCTCACCTTCATCCATTGCTGTTCTCTTCACAGTCACTCTGTGATTTCCATGGTCCCCTCATGTCTCTTTTCCTCAGCTTTCGTACCCTATAAGAGTTGCTATGAAAGCCCCATCCAGCTAAATAATCTTTGTTTCCACTAGGGGAGAAAGACTTTGACACAGAACATGGGTCTCTTCATGCTCTGCAAGGAACCTCCACCTGCCACGCACCAATGTGCAGGAGGAATTCCAAAAGTTAAGCAATGTGAACTGAGTAAGAGACTTTCTTAGGGAACTTTAAAGAAAGCAGAGTCTCCCCCTGAACTTTCCAAGATCCCACAGAGCAATGTGCCAGACCAGGGCACAGTCGGACCTGCAGTATGGCTCTGCATTGTGGGAGAGAGACACGGGTCACCACGCAAAACAATCTTGTCAGTGGGGGAATAAACAGACTTCTCAGTGCCAGACAGTCTAGGTTCGGGCCACGGGCTACTGGATGAAAAACCTATTACACATCAGCTGCCTTGAACCTGGAGATTTAAGGTGCCTGTGGGAAATTCTAGTCTCCTCTGAAGCAAGAGGAATCCCTAGTTCCAAGGAAAGCAGAGCTCAGGGAAGCACCTCCAGGAAGTTTATCAACCAGGCAATGCAAAGTCTGCCCCCATGAAAGTTGTTAGTTTCTGACAATTCTGCTCACTGCACCACAGATACGTAGCCAAAATAACTATAATACACAAGTGATGGGAAGCATGAGAAAGAAGTGCAGGGACATGAAAAGGAGCTTCAGCAAATGAGATTGTGAAGAAAGGCTCATAAATGAGAGAGCATTTGATCTGGGCCTGAAGGGGTAGGCCAGGTTCAGAAATGTAGCAAGGTGGGCCAGGGCATTCCAAACTAGGGGCTGAATCTGAGCCGGGGCCATGGATAGCTGAGAGGCGGTAGGAACGTGCATCATGCACAGCACAGGGGCTATCAGCACCTGAAGTACCCCACACTTGGATCAGAGCTAATAAAAATCCTGGGGACCATTTCCTCTTAAGATATCAGAATAGAATTCAGAAATGTCATTTCCACTAGGCAAGTTATAGTATAGGGATTTGTGCTCAGTGGTCACTGGTTGATGTTTGGTCTGCTTGTCTCAGTTTGGTCTTTTGTTCCAATAGAATTTTTTAAATGTTGTTTTATTCTAGGCCTCAAATTTTGCTGTTTAGTTAGCCCAGAAATCCCCACAATTAAATTCTTTCTTCTTCACAAGTACGTTTTTCTTTTCAGCTCTGTTCAGCTGTTGGACTTCCACGTTTCTTGACATTTTGACGCACGCTACCTGGTTTGGTGCTATCACAGGATAAAGAATTTCTGGATTAAAACATTGGTTTCTAAGTTCCTGATGAGAAATATTAACAAAATAATTTTTTTTTTGCACAAGGGAGAGGGGACCTGGCACTTGAGCTGAGGACCTGCACCCAGCTTCCTTTCTCTATTCCATGACATAATCACTGCCTTTTTCATTTTAGCTGTAATGCAAGTATTCCCAAATGACCCCAAAGTGTTTTTCTCTTTTTTATATTGTTTGTGTTGAGGTAGACTAGGTGTTAAAGATAAGCCAGGTATGGAACCAGAGTTGGAACCAAGTGTGACTAATCGCTGGCCACTCGTGCAAGGAATACTTCTCCATATGCCAGAGCACATCCCTCCCTTAATTCTCTACCAGAGTCAGTTCCTGCTTTCTCTTACTCCATCTGCTTCCAGGAAAATGCCTCCAGGGGATAAGAGCCATAACACTTCTGTAAATGTGCCATTGCCCACCAGGGACTGATCAGTATATATATCCTTGCCACTTTCTGTTTCCTCCGGCTCACTTGACCCCTCCTTCTAGGTGAAAACATGGGGTTCTACTCTATGCTCTGCAACTTAAGCTCACCAGGACTTAATGTAAGTCAATGTATTCTGGCCTCCAGCTGACTTGACTCTCCCTTCCAGGTGAAACATGGGGTTCTACTCTAAGCTCTGCAACTCAAGCTCACTGGGACTTGATATAGATCTATGTATTCTGGGCATCTGCTTCCCTATATGTAAGAAAAGGAACTTGGCAAAGATGAGGCATGCCATCCTGCCCAATTCTGCATCCATGCCAGACATCATTAATTAGTCATGTCCCTGAACTCCAACAGGAACCCAGAATCTCTCTCAACCCAAGGCTCAAGGCAGCTACCACCAACCAATTACTAATGGCTTTTTTAATAAAACCTATTTACCATTCTTGGACTAAGTTTCCTTTTAGCACTAACAGTCTATTATTGCATTGAATGAATGTAATGGTAATATTAAGAACAGTGGGCTAGACCAATTGATCCTCATATATATTCATCTTTTGGTAGTTAACATTAACTTTTTAAAATCAGCACATACCTTCATTTGAAGTAAACTATCTCTAAATTCAATAAAATCTGACACTCTTTATGTAGGATGATGAAATTTATTTGGTCATATACTTGAAACCTGTTTCCAGTGACATTAGCTTAAAAAAAAATCATTTCATAGTGCAGGCAACTGATA
Source organism: Perodicticus potto (assembly GCA_963574655.1). NCBI lineage: Eukaryota > Metazoa > Chordata > Mammalia > Primates > Lorisidae > Perodicticus > Perodicticus potto. The sequence continues at coordinate 31,673 of CAUYRH010086354.1, forward strand.
CCCAGTTATATTATATAAGTCTTTTATCTTCTTCCCTTTTATAAATTTTACAAAATTTAAAGCAAAAGATAAGAATGAACAGCTAATGATAAACCATTCTTCAATGATATGAATTAAGTAGACCTAGTTACCAACACAATGTAAGAAAGGAAAACAGTAGAATCCTAGGTGTCAGAAAACTATGAAACCCAAAATGGAAACTTTAGGCTTGTAACCACCACGAATCCCTATATGTTTTGTATAATTCTCTCCCTAAACTACTTGACCCTTTGAGTTTCCCAGAAATGATGGACTCCTGACCTCATGTGATTTAGCCTCAGCCTCCCCAAGTGCTGACTGTAGGCATGAGCCACCATACCCAGCCTAAAATGATGGATTTTCTACACAACATAGGAGTTGAGATTCTGAAGGCCCTGGGACAGACCTCACGAAGACAAGATTCACCATCCTCCACAACCTTCCCTCGATGCAATGCCCTTTGTGAGATACACCATGTGAGTGAGATACACCACAAGGAGGCACATGGCCCCTCCTTTAAAAGCCCATGATATGCCTTTGTTTGGGGAGATAGATTTGAGGCATACTCTCCCATTCTCCCAACAAGACATGTGTAGAATTAAAAATTCCTTTCTTATTTATCAATCCTCAGTGTCTCAATAATTGTTTTTTTGTGTGATAAACAACTGGACCTAGACTAAACCACCTTGCAGTTTTGACAACAGGCTGAGGATTTCAGGACCTTAGAGAAATAGCACCCTTTGTGCTTCAGGCACTTCATGGCCTTTGTCAGTTTACCTGTGTCTCACTTTATGTGTCTAGAAGTTCCTGGAAGAAAGAGACCTTGCTTTATTCATCTGTAAATCCCTAGAGCCTGGAACATCAACCAAACAATTGTGGATAAATGGTTTTTGAGTGAATCTTCCCATGCCTGGGACTTCAAGAACTAGACCTGAAAATGTATGGGGTTTTAGAAGGCAGCCTGAACTCTGTCTGAAAAACATACCAATCGCTGTTAGGCAGTGAAAAGATCCCAAGAATCCTTCCTTTCTTGGAACACTGTTCCTGGAAAAGTAAGCCAGAATATTGCTTCCAGGCTTGACTACAGTTTCTATTAGGCTGATCCAATTTGCAGCCTCTCCAGCAGCCATCCAGTGTCCAGAGGTGAGGAGAGGGGCTCCTTTGAACAACTCATATCAGATGCTGGTACTATCCCAATCTTTGGCCTTTGGGCAAAACACATAAACTTGAAATGGCAGAAACCCAAAGAAAGTTCATTAGAACATCTGGGCACCTTATCAGGGATTTATCAAGCTTTCCAGAGTTGATCCTAGCCTTGTTTTAATGAAAATCGCCTGTTAATGAACAATTCATGCCAAGAATTTTCCTTTTCTTTTCCACTTTTCTTTTCCTTTCTTTTTTTTTTCTACTTGTTATTCCTTTTATTTCAGCCCCCCTTCCTTCCTTCCTTCCTTCCTTCCGTCCTTCCTTCCTTCCTTCCTTCCTTCCTTCCTTCTCCTTCCTTCCTTCTCCTTCCTTCCTTCCTTCCTCCCTCCCTCCCTCCCTCCCTTCCTTCTCCTTCCTTCCTTCTTCCTTCCTTCCTTCCTTCTTTCCTCCCTCCCTCCCTCCCTTCCTCCCTCTCTCTCTCTTTCTTTCTTTCTTGTTATTATTGCAGTTTGGCCAGGGCTGGGGCTTGAACCTGCCACCCTTGGCATAAGGGGCTGTTGCCCTACTCCCTGAGCCACAGGTGCCACCCCTTCTTTTCCTCTTTCTCCTTCTGCTTCTCCTTTTCTCCTTCCTTTCCTGGATTTTATCATCACAGAAGTTAATTCTGAAATAGTGAACAAGCCTCATATTTCCAAGCCTGCTATATACACTGTTATTATCAAACATTTGTGCTTCGGCTAACCACTCTATGTCAACATAAAATAAGTGTCTTGGACATCCATCATCACAGCTTGAACTGGGGAATTACATGAGGTTGAATTACCCTCTACTTTTGCAACTGGGTCCTTAGCCAAGACAACATAACCTTTCAGTCTTAATTTGTATAAGTAAGAAAGATCTTCAAATGTTTTACTGATTTTTAAACTGGTAATTTTATACCAGTCACATATTTCAATTAACTAATTGTTATTCCTCTGTAATTGTGCCTTGAGATGACTTAACCCTAGAAGTTGCAATTATAAAATTAAAATAAATATATTTCAACCTAGTACTGCCCATCATACAAATCAACAACCTTTGTTCACAGCCTTGGGGAAAAAATAATGCTCTTTGAGCAATCAAAAATGCTATTACCATAACATTACCATACAGTCTTTTATTTCTCTGCTCTGCCCTGCTTCAGTTAGTATGTTTTGTTTTGTGACTCCTTAATTTACATGAATAAATTAACTTACAATGGCAGTTAATGAGATGAAGAAAGGGGGTGTAGTCACAGGCTAAGTAAGGGACAATCTCACGATCAAAAATTCTTGGAAAATTCGCAAGGGTCTAAAGATGGAAACTCAAGAGCCCCAATGGTCTGGAAAACATAAGAGATACCGGAGCCTAGAAAGAGAAGTCAAAATCCAACAACCTGAAAAGCCAGTGGGCACTATTAAACCAATATTATGTGAGGTCATTTGTTTGGACTGAGCTCCTGCACTTGGCCCCAACAGACCAGACCAAACCAGCATGGAGTCATTTGTGCTAAGTGCCACATCACCACACTGAACTTTGAAATAGGTCATTCCCCAGTCCCAGAAAAACAGGAGATTTCAGTCAATATAGCCTATATAATAAGGAAGTCCCCTCTGTTTCTAACCCTATAAGGAAAGCAACTTTGAAGTCTCCAATCTGCTTTTTGTCCCTAGTTTCTGTCTTCTTCTGCCCTTTTTTGCCTATAAAGCTCTGCTCAGCTCAGCTCAGCTCCCCACAGCACTATTCTACTTAATGGAATGAAGTGTTGCTCTATCCTAGAATTTCAAAATACTGAAAGCAAGTTAGATCTTCAAACTAAATTTGTGGTAATTGTGTCTTTTGATAATGAGATTGAGAGGAGGGAGGGACAAAAGGAAAAGCACGGAGCATTTTTGTGCAGTGAAACCTCTCTGATCCTATAATGGTGGACATGTGTCCTTAAACATTTGTTCAAACACATAGAACACACAACTCGAAGGGTGAACCCTGACAGTGATTTGTCCGTGTAGGTCCCTCAGTTGTAAGTAATGTCCCACTCTGGTAGAGGATGTGGGAGTCTGTGGGGAGAGAGAAGTCTATTAAAAAAATTAATACTACTTACAGAATAAGCCACAAACATGTTCCCCAAAAGAAGAATTGGTAAAGTTTATATAAGAGATATAACATTTCCTTTGTAGTAGGAAAATTCTTTTCAGCAATATAAAACTGTAATTCATTCACTACTTCATGTATGGTTTTAATAATAATAAGTGTAAGGAAAACCAACTGGTTAATTGAATGTAAGAATGTCCATTGAATTGAAAGGTCCAAAGAATTTAAAAGATAAGATGAGGAGTGAAACTCAGTGGACAAGTAAATCTTACAAAGACCTTCAGGATGATTAAAAATATCCACCAAAGAGAAATAGTAGAGGCTCGGCGCCTGTGGCTCAACGGGCTAAGGCAACAGCCACGTACACCTGAGCTGGCGAGTTCGAATCCAGCCTGGGCCCGCCAACAGCAATGATGGCTGCAACCAAAGAAAAAGAAATAGTAGAGTTCCATATAATCCACATTCAAATCTGTAATGGACTCAGAGTTCAAGGACATAGGTATAGATTGACAGGTATACATAGACATATTTAATTTTTGCCTTAAATTGTATTTAAAATACTATGAAGTATAGTTTTAATATTTTTAAAAAACATTCAAAGCATAGGATATGGGATTTTTCATTTCTAAAGTCTGACTGAGTACCACTCACACTTGATTTAAAAAAAGACTTAGAAAATTCTCAGCTACAACCATGGGACCGTACCAAATTTCCCGCTTTTGAAAGTTAAACACTGGTGTCCGTATGGGATGATGTAACACACTCACAGGTCCTCAAGAGAGCCTAGGCATCCCTAAATTCTCAAGCTCAGCATCCCTGGTCCCCCACAGCCTCTCATGAACAGAGAAGCTACACTTGGGGTAGTTACTGACCAGCACGTGCTATGGGGCCCACATTTCAAGGAGGGCCTCAAATGGTGGTGGATTTAGCATTTCATTGTCTGTACACAACAGAACAATATTGGATCTTCCACTTGGGGATAATGTGTTTTAGAAATAAGGCACTTGAATCTTATTAGAACACATAAACCAGGAGCTCTACTAGCCTCCTGTTTACAGCTTTAGGACATCATTCTCCATGACACTCAAGCTGCCGTATATGTTCAGTCATGCTGTTTCTCCCCACCAGATCCCAAGACCTAAAGGGCAGGGTCTGGTCATGGCACTGGCCAGGCACTTTTCACTCAGCCCAGAATATGGGAGTACGGCATGGTTGGGATGGGGCACTTAAAGGACTGTGTGTCCTTTGAGTACCAGGAAAGGGGAGGGCTTTCCCAGTTAGTTAAACGAAGTGTAGAGGCTAAGTTACAGGCTGCATTATTCCTGACTCCTTAGGTTTGCCAAGAGAGGATAAAATTTCTAGTACATTCCTCTAGAGGGAAAAATAGAGGAATCTTTTAGCTTCTCTTTATTGCTCACTCCCTTCTCCTCGGAGAATAGGAATGTTCATTTAATTGGCTGATTTGGGAGAAAGAAATTAGTGCAAGTGAACCTCAGCCTCTCCTCCTACATCTTCAGAACCAACAGTGGGTCCTTCTCTGCTCTCTCCATGGTGATATGGGGGTGCGGGGGTGCGGGTGGGTGGAATTGTGCCAGAAGCTCATGGAGGAGCTTGACCTTCCCAAAGTTATTTATTTTAAAAGTCCTTGTGGTTGCTGGTCCCAGCAGCACTTTCCTGCAGAGCTGAAAGTTTCTCATCTCTACCTGATTCTGTAATTGCATCCAATCTCTGGTGAGCAATGTGAGGACAAGATCCTAAAAGCACAGCAGAGTAGTGCAGAGGATTGAAATCTGTGTGCAGAGAATATTATGCCCACAGGTCTGGCAAAAGGAGGGAGTACAGGTCTTCCCCCTGCTGAGCCCAAGGAAGAGAGGAAGGGCGGAGGCAGCCCTGGTCCATTCATCTCCTCAAGGCCTTTCCCTGCTGCTTATGTCTCACACTCATACCCCTGTCCTCAACCCATATCTAGGACATGCCAATGATTCACTGTCTTCATTTTATTCTCTTTTTTATTTTTAAGCTCATTTTTGTATTCTACACATAATATACAAATGTGTTGTCATTGTAAAAATTTCAAATGCTACAAAGTGAATATCCCATTTAAACTCCCCCCATCACTATCCCATCTTAATATTCTTTTCTGAGACTGACCACCTGCAAGCATTTCCTGAAGGCCAACTTCAGGACCCTCCAGTACAACAGGGCCCACCTCTCCAAAACACACCACTCACTATCCCCTCTCCCAAGGACCAGATTCAGCTTATTTAAAACCTAGTGTAGCTAGAAACTAATAAAAGCATACTGACAAAATACAAGGCATGACCAAAGGATCCGTAATTCAAAAGAACCAACATTAATGTCTCAAAATACATTAATGAGACTATGGTCAATGTGAGCCATAACTGGATATGGGATAATAGCAAAGAATCACTGTTAATATTGTTAACCTGTGATAATGGATTCGTATCTTTAGAGTCCTTATCTTTCAGATACATAATCTGAAACCTTTATTAATGAAATCATATGAGGCCTGAAATTTGCTTCAACATGGCACTGGCCAGGGAGGCACAAGTGGGGTGAGACTGAAACAAGACTGGCCCTGCATGGATAATAATTGACACTAGGGATGGAAACCTGGAGGTTTTCTTTTGCATGTGCTTAGAATTTTCCATACTAAATGGTTAAAAAAAAAAAAAAAGTCTGCAGCTCCATCTGAGTTTCACTGGCACAGTCCTGGGGAACAAATCCATCCTTGCTGTCCTTGAGACCTACCAAGTTGGTAGCCCATGAACCAGGCTGAGAAGGGCTTTGAGAATGAGAATGGACCCTACCCTGTTAATGAAACTTGACTACTCTCCCCAGAATGCCAAGTTCAGTCTTGGAGTCAGATGGAAAACATGAATAGCATCCTTTGCAATGACCCCAGCTTTGAGGTCCCTGTCATTTCATTGCAGGACTAGGTTCCCACAACCTGACTTAATTTGAAACATGCACGCACATCTCTTCCCCATTATGAAGCAGTGGGGAGATGAAGGTCTTAGGAACAGCACTGCTCTGTGATTGCATAGCGGTGTCTCTGCCCTGGAATGTGGGTGTCCTGACACATGAATTCTGGAAGCAGATGTGGCTGAGTAGAGCTTAGGACTTTGCCCAGAAGTGAGGAGATGATTGGGATATTTACTTTGAAAAGTAGCCTCTGTAGATGGGAAATGATTAATTCATCATGAGGAATTTTATATTCTGCAGGGCAATACCCTCAGGAAAGAATGGCCTCTTTGAGAAAGCCAAATTGAGAAGGTCTCCCTTGGTGTCCCAGCACTTCAAAGTCCCTTCCTCCCCCAGTCACTCAACTGTGCTCCTGCCACAGAGAAGAGGCAGTAAGGAGGCAAGGGGAGAGGAAGAGGTACAGGACATTTCACCTGCTTTGAAAAAGTTGTGTACCATCCAATGACATTATCAAGGTGAAAGTAAAAACCTACAGAATGGAAAAAAAATATTTGGAAATCGTGTATCTGTAAAGGTTTAATATCCAGAATACATAAAGAATGCTTAAACTCAACAACAAAAAGACAGATAACCCAATTTTTAAATGGACAAAAAAACTGAAACAGACATTTCTCTAAAGAAGATGTACAAATGACCAAAAACCACATGAAGAAAATACTCCATGTCATTCATCACTAAGGAAATGCAGATCAAACCATAAGCAGCTATCACTTCACACCCACTAGGATAACTGTAGTAAAAATTCAAAAATAAAACCTGGAAAATAACCATTGGAGAGAATGTGGAGAAATTAGAACTCTTATACTTTGCTAGTGAGAATGTAAAGTGGAGAAGCTGCTATGGAAAACAGTTTGGTGAAATGGAACTTTACCCTGGAAGTGAGAACAATGTAATCTAACTATTGTACCCTTATATTAATTTGAATAAAGTTTAAAAAAATAAATTAAATAAATATAATTTAAAAAAAGGAAACAGTTTGGTGATTCCTCAAAAAACTAAGCATGGAATTACCATATGACCCAGCAATTCCACTCTTAGGAATATGCCCCAAGGAATTAAAAGCATGGACTTGAACAGATACTTATACTCCGAGGTTCATAGCAGCACTATTCACAATAGCCAAAAGGTGGAAATAAGTGTCCATCGATAGATAAATGGGTAAACAAAATACAATACATGTGTACAATGGAATAATATTCAGCCACAAAAAGGAATGAAATTCTGATACTTACTACAACATGGATGAACCTTGAAAATATTATGCTAAGTGAAATCAGCCAGACACAAAAAGACAAATATTGCATGGTTCCACTCACATGAAATATCTAGAATAGGCAAATTCATGAGGGGCAGATAGTAGATTAGAGGTTGTGGGGAGAGGATAGAGGGATTTAGGAAAAGGGGGAATGTGAAATTATTGAAATTATTGTTTAGTAACCACTAGTCAGAGGTTCTGTTTGCGATGACACAAAAGTTTTGGAAGCAGATGTGGTGACAGTTGTACAACATTGTAAATGGGACTAATGCCACTGAATTATACATTTAAAAATTATTAAAATGGAGTATGTGTGCTGCATACAATTTACCACATTTAAACACAAGTAATAATGTAAAATACTAAAACCACTGAATTGTTTATGTGTCATATGGATGAGTTGTAAAGTATATGAATTATATCTCAAGAAAGCTGAAAAATATAAAAAGATCACACACATAAACGCACCCCAACCAAAACAAAAAGTTGTGAGTCATCACCCAGGTCCATGCTGATGTCCACCTAAGATGAGGCTACTGGAGAGGATGAAGCTGCTGGGCCCACTGTTAAGTGGTGTGACATCACCCCCAATGGCGCTGTTTGTGATCAGAGGCACCTCCGCACCCCCTGGGTCAGTCAAGGCTGACCTGTGGCCTGTCCTGTGGATGCCAGCACGGCCGGATCTCAGCAGTAACCCGTGTCTCCATGTCTCCCAGCCTTTGAGGAGGAAAGTTCTCTTCTAGCTGAGGACATAGACCAGCATGTACAAACTCAGTTTGTGATCCTTTTGGGGAATATAGACAGCTGAGCCATTCACTTGTCCTTAAACAAGATGAACAACAAGAGGGAATGGTAGACACCTTCCCAACAGAGGCCTTTGTTCCCCCCCTCCCCGATGTAGTGCAGCCCAAATGGGGAGAAGCTAAAGCTCCAGGAGGAGCCTGCACCTCACCCCAGCCCATGGGGCCTCCCGCACTCCCTCCTTCTGCCCACTCCAGCCTGAGCACTCCCGCTTCAACAGGCACTGCGCACTCCCAGCCTGGAGCTGGCCAGAGTCCTTCTTCTTAGAAACACCCTGCCTCTTCCACACTGGCTAACTCCTACATTTGAGTCCGTGTCACAGTCCACTGTACTCCACCTTGGAATGCTTTCTGGACCCCCAGGTCTAAGTAAGTTAGGCTTCCTCTGTATCCCACCTTTCACACTGAACTTATATGGTCCTTCTCTCTCTCTTTGACCTATGAAGCACTGGAGGATAGGAGCTACTTGTCCATATCTGCATCCCCAGAATTGGCACATAATAAGCTCTCACATGTTTGTTGAATGAATGAGAACATGAGTGGTAGGGTCACAGCACTGGGCAATCCAGAGGCAGCACTCACATTGATGGGAACAGGAAGCAGTTGCATTCCCAGAGAACGTAAGTCAGGCTGGAGCCACACAGGTGGGAGATCTTCCGTGACTGCCACCTGTATCCCAAGTGGGCTCACACCCTCTTCAGATGTTGTGCAGGGTGCAGTTCCCCCAACTTTCACATTCAAATGGTCACTTGTCCAAGGTCCTCTAAAATGATTTGTCAATGGTCTCAACCATGTCTGTTCCTGTCTCCTACTTTGGAGATTGACCTTGACCTCCACATGTCTCTAGAGAAGTTTCTTTTCTCACTCTGTGTATGAGCAGGGGGGCAGTGCCCAGGGAAGGAACGGACTTTCAATTCCATTTCCTCCATTATCACACCAGCCTCTTCAAATTGCCTCACTTGAGATTTCAGTCAAAACCACAAAAACAAACTAATTTTCCATTCTCTGAATATTACATTTGTATATGGAAAGCAATATCAGTGGCTGTGTTCCTATTTTTCCCGGAAATTTCTAGAGGTCATTTTAACAACATGTGAAGTATGAATCAAAGATCCCCACCCTCAGACCCTAAATCAGAGATGCTTAACAATCACAGATTGTCAGCACTAATTCCTACTACTTATTTCATTCAAACCTTAAATTTTCCACTGAGATTTCCAAATGCATCTCAGCATCTTTGGCTAATTCCAATTCATGCCCCTCTGTGCTAATATGGAAACTACAATCAACTGAACATTTATTGTTTTCTTTTTAGTAAATGAGTATGTGTTGGAGATTTTTTTACTACGTAATAAAACCAACATAAAGTGAATTTGCTCCAGTGCTTCCTCACTCTTTAAACCACTATGCTCCTCCTGCTTGTGCTCTTTACTTGGCATCCAGCCCGGACTTTAACTGGGTTATCGGCAATGATGCAAGGAGGCCTCGAGCCTCAGAGCTTCAGTCAAGCCTGGGTGTCCTGCTGTCTGCATGTTTGGGGTCTGCATGGTACTGATGGAGGCTGGGATCAGTTTGCGCCCCCAAGGGGGCTTGGCCACTGTGGATCTTGCTTTTATAGACTCTGGTTGTTTCTGACTCTATGTTTTTTATTACATTCCTTTGCAATTCTAGCAGCTGTTTTTGTCAAGAGTGTTAATAAAGTTTGAACTGCTAAACGAACTTTATGGAAATTGGTCACAGAAGTAGTCTATGAGGCACCTTTTAGAAAACCAGAGGCTACACTGCCCTTGGGCTACCTTTTACAGTAACTGTACTGACAAAATAAACCCAGTGAGTGTGAAGGACGATGGTTTGGCAACCAATTTCTAACTAGATTTCTAGACTAGATTTCTGAGAGACTGCAGTCTACACATGGTTAGTTTATTTAGCTCTGTTTACTACAATTTATTAGCAACATTTGGCTCCATGGCCCTAATTCTCAGACCTGTAATCCTAGCACTCTGGGAGGCCAAAGTGGGTGGGTCACTTGAACTCAGGAGTTCAAGACCAGCCTGAGCAAGAGAGACCTCATCTCTACTAAGAAATAGAAAAACTAGCCAGGGGTTATGGTGGGCACCTATAGGCCAAGCTACTTGGAGGCTGAGGCAAGAGGATCGCTTGAGCCCAGGAGTTTGAAGTTGCTATGAGCTATGAAGATGCCACTGTACTCTACCCAGAGCCACAGAGACTCTGTCTTTTAAAAAAAAAAAAAAAAAAGAACATTAAGGATCTTTGAAGAGAGTCAACTTAAGTTGGTTGTTTTGTTTTGCTTTGCTTTTATTTCATGTTCCTTTTCAATTTTATAAACCTAAGACTCAGAAGAATTAGAGACTTAGTTGAGTTCCTTGGTCTATGAAACAAAAATAAATTGCCTGAAATATTTTTAGCTTATTTCTCATCTTTAATTACATTAAAATATTGCTAAATTTTGTTAAGCATATTAATTTGGCCATGAAGTTAACTTGATTTCACAGTACCTCTATGTGCCAGTTAAGAGCTCTAAACTTGTTCTAGACCTGCCTCGAGTATAATGGTTTACCCACCACTTCACATACCAACATTATTGAAGAATAATTCACCAACAGACCAAAACTAACCATTCATCAGTTTGGAGTGTGACTTCATATATTTCCATGAATTAAACAGACTCTAAAAGCAATAAAACAAATTGTTTCAGCAGCCTTAGCCAGGAAACTGAATACCCACCATCCCAATTTCCTCTATGAAAATGGGTCCTTTATGTAACATCTCTCTGAAAATTGATTTTGCCACCAAGACTGAGTGAGAAATTTAAAAACAAAGTTGAGCCATTAGTAACACTGAGGCTAGTTGAAATAAAGTGTTTGTATATAGATATTCAGGGAGTCACCCTGAATTTGTGACATGTAAAATGAAGTGGTCAGGTTAGACGGTCTTTAAAGATCCTCACACATCTAACACCGGAACTTTCTAGGATGAAATGAGAATTCTAGGATGAGACTAGAGGTTGGCCAAAGCAGTGGTCACCTTGGATAGCAGGCACTGTTAACAGAGTGCTTCCACTGCAGAATAAACAGACATGCCCACCTTTCCAGGTGGGCTGCGGCAAGAAGCAGTTCACACTCAGGTGCTGCTGAGTCAAGTTCCAGGTGCTGCTGGGTCAAGCTCTGAATACTGAAGTTTTGAAATTGACAGAGCCTGTGGATCCAGGGTCAGCACACACACCAGCTTCCTCTCCAGACTGTTGCAAATTGCATCTGATTTTAATTTGCTCTTGTCTGTCAGTCTCTATTCCAACATAAAGGAGAGAGAAAATATAATCATGATAAATGATAAAAAATGAATAAATAACAAAAATATGATGATGCTAAATATTATATCCTTTGCAACCCCATCATAGTGAAAGTCTCACTTGAGGTGATTTATAGTTTTATTCTTAGTTACTACCAAAAGTCAATGGACACTCCTTTATATCATTCTTGCTATTTAAAAAAAAAAAAAAAGTGGTTCAGGGCGGCGCCTATGGCTCGAGGACTAGGGCACCGGCCCCATATACCGGGGGTGGCCAAAACTACAAGAAAACAAGTGGTTAAATTCCAATCTCTTACTTATATCTAGATATGCTAACGCTTGTCATTTAAACAGTAACCAAATCTGCCTCTAATTGAAATGACTCCTCCTCCCCTTCAACCAGCCCTATTTCCCTATTTTCCTGTCTGCATCCCCAAAGCACGCATTTTCCTTTAATGAACAGTGGAGGGTGCTGTTGTATTTGGTGTGTTTCCACATACCAACCTCTCAGTGAAATGTTTTCTTTCTAAGGGAAAAGGGCTCTTTCCCATAGTAATATGAACATGATGTATGATAATGAAAACAATAACTACATCAACGTATTTTCCCCAGAAGTTGGATTTTTTTCCATAGTGTGAATGTACAGCTCTTAGCTATAAGATACTAAGATAAATGAATGGACTTTAGAGAAGTGTGGAAGGTATTGAAAAATACTTTCAAGATGAACATGGGCTTCCCGGACCCTGTAATTTGATGATTTTGACTACTGTATATTAAGAGTTTCATTACATGTCATCGTCCAGCAGTTTAAAGATAATATAGCAGCAATAAAATATAGCAAACAGCAAGATTAACATCTGGCCACAATCAGTCCAGTGTCATAAAACAGCCTCCCTGACTGCGTTTCACAGGGCATGTGCCTGGCAAGAAGGAATGATAGAAAGACACATTTTCAAATGAAGTTGTGACAGCTGAATATTATTTTCAGCCGTTACACTTAAGTTCTATGCTAGGCACTTCTCCTTCCCCTCCCCAGGCCTCAACTCTAAAGACTCGATTTCATTTTTGCCTTTTCCTTTCCCACAGTAAACTCTTGCTTCCACATGACAATACCTTTTTTGTAGTTTCTTGCTAATCGGATACTGCTCTGTACCACACAGGTAACTTAATAAATCAATTTAAGAAGCACAGGCATGCTTATAACATGCTCAAAAGACTCCGGAACTACAAGTATGGAAACCTGGCTTTAGTTCAAGCACACTTGCATAAACCCAAGGAGGGTTGCCAGAGAAAATACAGAAGGTACAGTTAAATTTGAATTTCAGATAAACAACAAATAGTTTTTTAGTATAAGTATGTCCCGTGTGATAATTGGAATATATCTATGCTAAAACTTTTCGTCCTTTATCTGAAATTCAAGTTTAACTGTGCTTCCAATAATTGTATATGCTGAATTTGGCAATCCTAAGCCTTAGGCACCCATGACACTCAAATTGAGAATGACTGTAGTAGTCTTTACAGAATGTCAAGTGTAGAAGTCTGTTTGTTTATATTACATGAAAACATAAAGAAAAGTCTGTGAATTAATATATAATTTGTGAATGTGCCTGCTTTACAACTTTTGGAGAAGATAGGAGAAAGGTTTTCTTTCCTAATCTAGAGAGCTACCAAAAGCCAGAGAGATAATTTGGCTGATTTAATATTCTGTTTGATGATAAACTCAGCTTAGGGAGTAATGTTTTTGTGAAGCCAGGCTGACAGCTAACAACAGGATTCAGCCTAAGTCACCCAAACGAAAGTCAAAGACTTAGCTGCTCTTCTGCCAAACCCAGGTAGAAACCTGGGGTCAGAACAACTGCCCACCCCAATTTAATCCTGGAAGTGACATCTGTTATTCATTAACTTATTTACATTTTGAGCATCTGAGCAGAATAACCAGCTCTAGCCACTTCCTAATTGTTTTATTTTTTTTCCTTTTTCCCAGCACAACCAAGCAGGTGTTATGGAAGGCTCAGCAAATAGGATTTTCTGCACTGGAAATACATAATATGCCAAGCTGTCCTTGGCAGCCAAATAAGTCAGGCATTTAGAGGATGCTCCATAAGACTTTCAGACAATGAGAAGCAAACAAAAGGCATCCTAAAATACATTTTCCCCCAAGCTGCTGGTTATCACTGCTCCCTCAGGAACCCCACTGAATTGGTGTGGATATGGAAAAAAGAGAACTCTTGTACACTGTGTTGGGGAAAATATACATTGGGATAGCCATTATGGAAAAAGCAAAAACTAGAACTACCGTATGATCCATTAATCCCACTTCTACTAGGTATATACCCAAGGATTTGAAAGCAGCATGTGGAAGGGATATCTTCACCCCCTTGCAACACCACTCACAATAGCCAAGATACGGAAGCAACCTAAGTGGCCATCAATGGATGAAAGGATAGAGAAATTGTAGTACATATACACATTGGAATACTATTCAGCCTTTAAAAAGAAAAGGAAATCTTGTCATTTGTGACAACATAGATGAATCTGGAGGACATAATACTAAGTAAAATAAGCCAGGCACAGGGAGAAAAATACCATGTGGTCTCATTTATATGTGGAATCTAAAACAGCTGAACTCACAGAAGTGGGGAGTAGAATGGTGATTACCAGGGACAGGATGAGGGGGTGGATAGGAGATGTTGGTCAAAGGGTGTAAAATTTCAGTTAGATAAGAGGAATATGTCTTTGTGGTCTGTTGCATAGCATGATGATTATAATTAATAATAATGTATTATGTATATTCCAAAATTGCTGGGCCAGGCGCAGTGGCTCCTGCCTATAAAGCCAGTACTCTGGGAGGCCAAGGCAGGTGGATTACTTGAGCTCACTAGTTCGAGACCAGCCTGAGCAAGAGTGATACCACATCTCTAAAAAATAACCAGGTGTTGTGGTGGGTGCCCGTAGTCCCAGCTACTTGGGAGGCTAAATCAAGAGGATCATTTGAGCCCAAGAGTGAAGTTGCTGTGAGCTATGATGCCCCAGAACTCTACCAACAGCAAGAAAGTAAGACTGTCTCGAAAAATAAATAAATAAAATAAAATACATTTTAAAAGTTAAAACATCAAAACTGTTAAAAGTAAATTTCAAGTGTTCTTACCACACACACAAAAAAAGTTTTATGGGTTGACAGATCTATTAATTGGTTTGATTTAATCATAGCATATTATATATCCATATTATAGCATTATGTTGTAACCCATAAATATATAAAATTGTAATATGTTAATTTTAAAAATGAACAAGTTTTAAAATAATAAGAGGAAAATCCACTTAAATGAAAGAAAAATGGAATTCTAACCTAGTTGTAAAAATATTTTCTAATAAAAATATTGTAGATTTTTCTTTAAAAGTAATAATATACCCAACTTAATACCACAGAATACCCCAAGGACTGAGCAGAATAAAGTTTATTACTGCTGCTATTGGTACCTATGCAAATGAAGCACAGATTGAAGAGATAAAAATGATCAAAAATGATGAGTGTTGAATCCTCCAAAACATCACCTGTCGATTAACTGCTGATTAAGCAGAATTAAGTTTAGTTATGCTCACTGCAGGACGAAAGACTATATGGCCTTAACAGAATCCGAGCAGAGTCTCAGAAGAGGAACATTCTGACTCTGGGTTCTTGGCCCAAGTTATTTAAGGCAGGTTTTCCAAGTCAAGAAATGACAGGGACAGGGCATTTAGGATTGGTAGACACAGTGACATGGCTGTCTGGAAGTGAGTGTGGATAAATAAATTGTTGTTTTAATAAGCAAACCATTTGCCCCTGTAAGCAGATTATTTTCTCCAATAAGTTGATTACAAGGGGAATTTCTTGACTCAAAGAGTGAAATTAATTTTATACCTTCCATGGGCAAAGTGTCTCTGGAACAAACTACTAAATCACGTTGGCATGAGCGGTCTCCATCCTGTTTTCACACAGCAATCTTTGGATACAGCTGAGCCCTGATAGAGAATTGCTACAACAAGCACCTACTATATGCCAGGCACTTTCTGCAAGTTTTCACATGTGAAGGTGGGGATTGGTATCCCCTATTTCTTACCAAAAAACAGGTCTAAAAGATAGTAAGTCATTTGCAAAACTTTTCTAGATCAATAAATTTGTGAAAGAAAAAGCAAAGAAGCAAGTCTTCCTTGACATAGAAAGAAACTGAGGCAAGTCTAAAGGTTTTGACCAAAATCTGCAGCCTTCTGGAATGACCCTAGGTAATGTTGAAGGACATGAAGCTTGTTTTCCTTGACCTCTGTCTAGAAAATCTTCCTGCTTTTGATGTCCTTTCAAATTAAGAAAATTATAGTTCCTTCCAAGAGAAGTTCACTTAACCACGTAACTCAGAGTTGACTCTAACTACCTATGAACTGAATGCTAGGGGCACCTTAAAATCCAGCACCTCAGGCCCTGCTTTGTGCTCAGAAGGTTACCTTTCCCAGTGTGGACTTCATGTGAGGCAGGAGAAACTATCATGTTATTTTCCTAAGGAATTAAATGGTCTGAGCACTGTAGCAACTTTCTTTCCCAATATAAGCCACTAAAAACATGGCCTAAATCATGATAACACTAAGTCCCAAATTTTCAAAGTAAGACATGAAATTATATCTCAGTGACTTCCTTTGACCCAAAAGAAAAATGCAAAGCTGGCCTTACTTGGTTTATCTTCATGTTAATCACAAAGGAGGAGTGTGTTTAAAACACCAAGCAGATTAATGCCATTTTTCAACCTTTTCCTCACAACGTTAGGTGCCTCTTGAACTTCAGTGTTTGTTTAAATCATCAACTCCAGTGACCTTATTTTCTATTTATTATGCTTTGGATGAAATAATATCATAGGAGTTCCTATTTTTTAAATTCCATGCTACTATAAAATATACACTGAATCCATCACTATTTCACCAATCTCTCCATGACTTTGAAATCATAAATGGGTTAGTTTCAAACCTTCCCTTTCTGAGAAAAATAAGATAAACTCTGTTTCATTTACTTTGGAACATGCTAGCTTCTTTTACTTAAACACGCAGCTCAGATTTATGTTTTCTTTTTAATAGAATTTTCTGTTTTTAATGCCTAGCCTGGACAGTCCTCTCTGGAAAAAAGAACTGTTTTAGGATAAATGCTGATATCACCTATTAAAACAGAGTATAGTTCTTTACACATGAAAGAAAAGATTTTCCTTAGTTCTTAACAATAACAGCAGCAATGGAATCTAGGAAGTTTGAATAATATAGCTCATCATGCTGTTTTTATAATAAAGGTAACTTAATTTTTAAATGATTACAAAATTGTGTTGGGCCAAATACTGCCTAAAACAAGTGGTGAATCTTCATTTTTTAAAAAGACTATATAGATTTTATCCATTATAGTGAGAGTATATTTTACTTACATAGCTAATATAATATGAACATAGATATGGTATAAATCTATAAATCATTAGCAACAATGAAGCTATTTGAAATAAAGTTGTATTTTGTTTATCAAGATTGGCAAATATGTAATTGGAACAGCTGATATGCCTAGTATTTCTTTCTGTCCAACTTAAAGATCTCCTTATCACTAAATGGAGTCACAGGTTTTGAAACTATGACTAGTGTTACCAACAAAAGGTTATCAAAAATGTGTCCACTTAGAACAGCACTTCTCAACCTTTTACCATTATCATCGCTCTTACAAGTATTTTCTAGACTTTTTTTCTAATCAATTTTTCATGAAATTCGAATACCCGGGTACCAGGGGTATAGCGTTTATATACTATATACACGTGTATCTGTGACTTACATGTAAAAAGAGGCAATTTTTATCATCGTGTACCTTAAGAATCAATTTTTTACTCCTTTGAAGACAATATTACCCCTGTTGATTTTGAAGATTTTTTAATGTAGAGAAAGACAGCAGCTCTTAATTTCTCACTTGGAAAGATGTTTGTTCTACTTTTCTTGAATTGGAGGCAAAAAAAAAAAAAATAGGCCTAAATCACAATAAATCCAAAGTCACTTTCTGAGCTTGGGTGGGAAGGGAGAAATCTTCATTTCTGAGCTGATTTCTTTTCCCTGAAAATACTCTTTATTATCTAGTAACAGTGAATCTATTACTGACTGAAAGAAAATGTTGACCTTTGGTACTCAGCCTTGAATATAACCTTAAACCCCACCTCACACATTGTTCATTATCATTCACTCATGTCTGTATTGACTTATTTGCCCAACAACCTCTGCCTTAGGAGTTAAAGGCACAGAGATGCATTACTTAACTTGAATTTATTCATCCCACTAATGAAACCACAAATTTTGGAAGTAATAAAAATTAAATGAATGTACACATTCCAAAACACTTAGAATGTCTAAAGAACATGAAATACTATCTATAGAAGAAAAGCCAGGTGCACTATTGAGAAACAACAATTATGAATCCCAACCCAGTTACACTGTGTGTATAGACAATTTCCATCCTTTTGAATAAAAAAACCAACAGCCTGACATTGGCCATCCACAAGTGTATTAACTAATCTGCCTTACAACCAAGTTGCTAAAGTTTAAATTACAACTTTCAAGTGCCCATAAAGAAATGGTGAGGGAGTGTCTTGTGTTCAGCTTCTCCTTTGAATTTATTTAAGTATTTTAATCATTTTATGTTAAAAATATTGGTTCCCTAACAGGAATAGGCACAGTTGCAGATTTTCAAACCAGTTGCTTTCTCCATTTGTTTTTGTCTCCAGCCAGCCTTAAACTTCAGGCACCACTTGCTTTAAAAGTTCACTTTAACATCCCTGATGTAGTGGGAGGACTTGCAGCTTTGGCAAGCCTGTGGTTCATGTAAAGGCAACTTTGCACTAGCACACCATTTATTTCTGAAATGCTGGCAAAATTGAACGAGGCTTTAACTCCACAGGGGGCAACATTTTTCTTCAGGAAAATTGTCAACACAGGTAAAACAGCTGTGTGCAAATTAAGAGAAATTAGCTATTGAGTCAAATTCCTGTAGTTTGGGGATGATTTTCATTGACATAAACATTGTCTAAGGTAATAAAAAAGAGTGTTTCCCAAATGAGATCCAGGGATGCTGATGATAGCGTATCTGTGATCTATTGTCCATCTGAGAATGAAGGGGGAACTCACATCATCTCCAACTATTTGGCTGCTCTCACTCTTGTTAACGAGGGTACAGGTCCTGACAATTAAGTGGTGGGAGGGAGGTCAACACAGATGGAGATTTGGGGACAAATCACATGCATATGACCAAGTAAGGAGCTGATGTCTGACAGTATCCCAGAGGTTGGCCTTGCCAAACATACAAGATAGTCTTCATCTTCTCTGTGATTTAATAGCTGCAAAGACTATGAATATTGCGAGAGACAATTTTGAGGGCCTAAGTATTGTAAGGAGATGGGGAAAAAAGAATGGGAGAAGCCCCTTTCCAACTAAGAAAGGAAATACCGCCTTCCAAAATTCTTACTAGTAAGCCTAGATTTTAAACTTGGCTACTGGCTATGAAATAAAAATAATAAGTAATAATGATGGCTAGATTTGTGCCAAGAGATGAGTTATAAAGGAGACGTGTAGAAAGAACACAAAGACAGCCAAGCAAATTAAAGGCTGAGTTAGAGCGGATATAAAAGTATAGGTGGCTACATAGCAAGAGGGAGAATAAAATGTAGTCAAAAGAGTCAGAGCATCTTGAGGTTAAATTGTTTGTTTAGATCAGCATTTCCCAAAGTACATTCTCTGGACCACAAGTTAACTGTGTTTAGGAACATATATTCATCTCTCATTTGGTGTTTAACAATGTCTGTTTCTACATGTAATTCTCTAAGAAGTCCTACAGTGTGGGATATTTTACTGTTTGTTACTACAGACCATTCATGGTAGATGTTAATTATGTTGCAGGCTAGTTTGCACAACAGTTCACAGCCCTAGTTATTAAATATTCAGAAATTTGCAAATAGGATTTTAAAAGCAGCTATAATTAAATAAGTGTAACAAATTTATAGTGAAATTCTATTAAAATCAAAGATAATCAGTCCATCCAGTGAGTTTTTTATTTTAGTTGTTGTAATTTTCTGGTTCTATTTTTCCATTTGTTTCAGCAGTGTCCATATTACTTTCTGGAACATTTTGATAATTTCTTTAGGGTGGGTGTGGTAGCTCACACCTGTAGTCCTATCACTCTCAGAGGCTGAGGCAGGAGGATTGCTTGAAGCTAGGAGTCCAGGACCAGCCTGAACAAGAGTGAGACCCTGTCTCTACAGAAAAACAGAAAAATTATCAGGCAAGGTGGCACGTGCCTGTAGTCTAGCTATGTGGGAGGATGAAGCAAGAGGATCACTTGAGCCCTGGAGTTTGAGGTTGCAATGAGCTGTGATGACACCACTTTGCTATAGTCTGGTGACAGAACAAGACCCTGTCTAAAACAAAACAAACAAAAAAAACCCCACAAAAATCGTTTCTTTAAACTCTTTGTCATATAATTCTAAATTCTCATCTGAGTAGAGATTTCTCTAATTTTTTCCTATGCTAAGTAATTTGGAGTTGTGTCCTAGACCGTTTGGCTATTATGTTATGAGACTCTGGGTCTTGTTTAAATTCTATGGAAAATGTTGCTATTTTTGTCTTAGGAGACAATCAAAACCTGGTAGATTCTGGCTTAGGTTCCAACTCACCATCTTTGGTTTGTGGTTTCCGGGTCAGCTCAGTTTTCAAGGCCTTTGCAGTATTATTTAGATCTGTCTGCATACGTGTCATGCAGTGACTATCTGGGACTAGGTGGTGTCTATCTGTTGTTACAGTTCTCAGAGTCCTTTGTGCACTGATTAGAATCAGATTCGATTCGTTTGTGTGCAGCTCAGTGGGGAGCCCAGGGTTTCATAAACAACTTGAGGGTTGCTCTCCTAAACCTCCCCTCTCCCTGTGCTCTCACGAGTACTTGCCAGTTCCCTGGGGCTCCCCTTTTTGATCCTCCATCTGGAAAGCTGGAACTTGAGTTACCCCACTCTGCTGAGCCCTTCTGCAGCTGCACCCACAGCCTGGGCCAAGTGTGAGAGAACTGCCAGAAAAAGAAGTGGTGGAATCTCTGCCATCTCAGGGGTACTTGGAGTTGTGGTCTCTTCCCCAGTCCACCTCCCACCCAGTCCAGAGCACTGCAAGAGCTGCCCTTCACCTCTTGTCCTGATTCTGCAGCTACTTTCTGGGGGACAGATAGGAGGAAAGAGCTTGCTGCAGCTCCCTGCAGCTTCTACCAACCCACTCTCATTCTACCCTCCGAGAAATGCCCCCATCTAGTCCCTATTTCTCTTCAGAAGAAACATCCCTGTTTTCCTTAATAATTCCTTGCAATTTATACCATTTCCAGACTCCTCTTCATCTCACTTGCTTGCTTCTGAATTTTCCCAAATTTATTAATATCTTTCTTAAAGTGTGGTACCCACAATGTGGAGCTATGTAGGTATTACCTCCCTCCATCTGGATACCGTAAATCTATTAATGCAATTGAAAGTGTGTTGGTTAGCATTTTAGTAATTGAATTTCATTATTGGCTCGGATTAAGTTTTTGGCAATCCCAGGTCTTTTGCCTATGAATAACATCAGATCTTTATCATACTAGTGCAATTGGTTATTTTCACCCAAATGCAAGAATTCAGAACTGTTAATAATATATTTTACCTTATTGGCCCTAGTTTGTCATTCTTGCCTATTGAAATAATTTAAAATTTTGATGCTGTTGTCTATTTTATAGATTATCCATCTTAGCTTTATGTCGCAAGAATAGAAGCAAGTTATATTATGTTCTGAGGAGCCTGGTAAAGTAGACAAACTTTCAGAAGTTAAAGTCCATCTCTGCATTTTGAGTTCAGTTGGTAATGCTACCCCTACAATGCATCCCAATAGTTTTGCCTGAACATATCTAATCCCCGATTATAAACAGAGTTCAAGTTCTTTCTCTTGGAGTTCCTCTGTCCCATGTCAAACAGGGTCCGTGTCTAGACTCCTGTTTCTATGTGTTAAGTGTTTAAGTAGGTTTTGGTAGGCCAGAACAGGTGGATACACTACAGGAGCTGGGAGCGCTGGCCCACCTACTCTAGAGGAGTTTGAATTTGAGAAGTAGTTAGTTATAAGACGGCTTTCTCACATAGGACATAGGAAAGAGACGTGCATTGGGAAGTGATGGGAAGAAGAATTATTAAAGGGAGATAAAGAGAAGGAAAAGAGAGGGAAGAGAAGGAAGAAAAATGGGTGTGGAAAGGAGGAATTTTGTGGTCCAGCAGAACCCAGCCTGTGTTCTTGGGTCCCCCATCTGTTGTACTCATCCTGACAGAGCTTGAATAACAACACACAGTCAAGCCACAGGATAAACAGTGTCTTATCATCATGGGATATCTTCAGAAAGAGCTTCAGGAATCCCATCATCAGAGGTAGTGAGCTGGGCAAATGGTTCCCTTGCCAGACAAAACATTTGGAATCTAGAGGAGAGAATTATGGATCAATAAACCAGGGACCAAAAAGAGAAAAGTAAATCTTGGAGGATAATTTTTAAGGAAAATTTCAAAGAGACTCTAAAACAAAAAAACATAATGAACCTCTACATGCGCACCATGCAGCTTCAATAATAATTAGCTCAGGTCCAAGCTGGTCTCACTGAGGCCCTCACCTGCACTCTTCTGTCACCTCATTCCACAGGATGGCTTTGAAGCAAATTGCAGACATCCTTCCATTTCCTTCATATAAGTTCCAAGGAAAGTAAAACTTAAAAAAAAAATAAAAAAGCAAACGTAAAGCCACTGGGGGGGAAAAATTGAAGAGCTCAGTGGGGAGGGGAGAAAGGAATTTATCCCTAGGAATTATTCCATGATTTTGGTAACATTTTACTTTTTAAATAAGACATAAGATTACATTACCACTTCTTTTTACTAAAGTAACACTAAAGCAGAAATCAGACAGTTCATAGGGAAACAAGACTAATATTGGAGGGGGGACTCTACCCACCCCATATGGTTAAACATGAAAGAAACATATTTGAGCTGTGTTGGTTCGTGGTGACAACACTTTTTAAAATATATGGGCTGTGACCATATTTTTAAAGTTTTTATTTATTTTGCTTCATTCCATAAGATGTAAACTGGGATATTCAGTTATAAAACAGCATTTTATTGCTTCTGGGTAATTCCCCAAGAGAGGAAAATAAAGTTTCTTTCCCTCCAAAAAAAGTGATAAATGTTTAATGAAACATCTAGACCTTTCCCCCTTAAAAGTTAGACATGACTGTAGAATATTTGTATAAGCATCTGATATCTTCCACCTGAATTTAGCTGATGAATCAGAGCCCAGGTATGAATATGGAAAAAGGAAAAGAAACACTTGTGGGTCCCAAAGCAGGATTTACTCTTTGGTGCTGGAGGGAAGGTTCACGGGTTGCCTCCAAATACAAAACTCACTCAGAAACTACGGGGAAGAGTTTGGAATGTCAGGTTTAGCTCCAATTGCTAGCTACTTAAAAGAAAAGGTAAGAATACTTTCCCTTTTCCACATATAAACACACACACACATCCACATCCACATGCACATTCTGTAAAGGAGTTTTCAGCATCAGGTGGCTTTTAGCTCAGCTAGTTCCAGGAAAGTATTTCAAAAAAAAGAACAGAAACAAATGTATGAAATGTTACTTAGAATAAACAAAGATTTCCAAGTGAAAGAGGAAAAATCTTGACAGAAGCCATTTAGGTTTCACCAAAGCTTAATTAAACCTTTCTCAGGGAAATCGAGACCCACTGGCCCCCAGTGTGGACAGGCCTGGGCCCGGCTGCACCCACCGTCATGTCACATGCGTGGAAGGTGGCTGATAAAACTGAGGTTATGAATACCTGCGTCACAAATGGGCTCGCTACGCTTGAGGTGTGGCCTTCCCCCACGCCTTTGCCCCTTTTATTTCCTGTTACGGTGTTATTTGCTGCCTCGTTTTTATACCTCTGGTTTTCATTTAATGAAAGTCAAAAGAAGAAGACTGTAAATCTCTTTCTGTTGTGTGTAGCTTGGGGCAGCAAGTCCTCGGCTCTTACCTGACGACCTCTCCTGTCAAAACCCACAATCCCAGCCCCCCAGGGAGGGACAGGCGGGGGCGCGGGAGAGGCAGGGAAGGCGGCTCTCTTGCCCAGGGCCTGTTAACCTGAGTACACTTTCTCCTTCTCGGGTTTGTTTTCTCAGCTGGTGGCACATGCTCTGCTCCAGGTCCAGTAGGTCTAGTGGAAAACGGCTTCCTCCAAGATCTAACGGTCCATTTTAAAGAAGTGGTTTGGAGCTAAGAAGAAGGGAGCTCAGTTATACAGCCCCATGCCCAGCTTTCTCTGTTTTTCTTAGTACATGGAAATAGGAGCTGTGTAAACAGTTCATATTTCACATTCCACCTGTAGTGAAATCAAGCCAAAGCAGACAAGGAAAGGTCTTTAGACCTCTTTCCACTTCAATTATTAGTGTCTTCCCACCACTTTCCTCATTCACCCATTACCTGTTTTTCTACCAAACACACACGCCCTCATTTGTCCACATCCCAAGGGAAAATATCCCTTTCTCTGAAATATTCCATCCTTGTAATGCCCTGTGACCCACTGACTTCTCCTGGGATCCCCAGTTCTACATAGCAATGGGAGTCCTTGGGACCCATTTGAGAACTCAAAGGAGGGTTTTATTCCTCTTTTCCTCTATAACCAAACTTGACAGAAGTTGGCCTCGAAGAGCCTAGCTAACAGCTCTCAACTGGGAGCCCGCAGTTGAGGACAGACTCCAGGACATTTGTGGCAATCTGAGAAGTAACCTGCCTCCCTTCCGTGGGTGTCTTCCAGCTGGCCTCTTCCCTTTTATCTCTGCCGGAAAATGGTCCTAGAGCTTGGGTGGGCAAAGAGCTTCCTGCCTGTCACATAGCAGACACTCAGCCAGGTCCCTTTGTTTGAATAGAAGACGGTCAATATAGCATGAAAGGAAATAAATGAGTGACTAGAGGTGACACACATCAGCTCTGCAGAGTCCCTAATTACAGAAGGGACAGAGGAACAAGTTTCGCCTGCCTTCAAGGTCTCCAGCGGTAACATAACATCTACACACAGGCCAGAGCTCTGTAGCCTACAGGGGTATCCAGTGATGAGGTAAAACCTCCCCCATGAAGCAGCAGCCCTGGCCACAAGCCAAGCCCAGAGGAAACGCGTAGGAGCCAGGAGCCCCAAATTCCTATTGCAGGTGGCCTCTTTCTGTGTTGGAAATAGGACAGGAGGAGGAGGAAGTGTCCTCATGCCTTCTAGCTTCAAGGTTCAGTGAAACATCTCAAGGAAAGAAATACTGAAGGAGAGAGGGAGAGTAAGCAGGGAGGGAAGGGACAGAGACAACTCTGAAGAGGAGGATAGGAGAGTCCCCTGGGGACAGCTGGGCAGGCCCTCCTTGTTGCCATAACTCCAGCTGCTAATTTCCAGTTGTCAAGATTCATCTCCCAGAAAAGTAAAAGCCGAGAAGGACGTGTACTCTTCTTGAGAGAGACCCCACAGTATCTCCAGATGTTTTGGGTTATTCCGTGGGGAGGGGGAAAGGCCTAGGTTGAGAGAAGCAAATATGTTCATTCCCTGAAAGGAGGAAGGTCACCAAGTGGGAACGGTTCCTACGCCTTTGGAAGTATCCAGTTTCCGCAGAAGGAGCCAGGAATAAGATATCATTTGTTAACTTTGCTAATCCATTAAGTAGACCTGGGACAACCGAGCTATTATTTGGAGCTCTCTGCTATGTATCCTCTAACAAGGAAACAATGTCCTGCTGAGTTGAGGTGTGGTGTGTGCTAAGACGACATAAAACTTTCAGCAGCTTTAGATGCTGATTTTTATTTTAGGGAGCAGCACACACTGAATCAGTAGGAGAGAAAGAAATCGTGGCCCTCCATCCCCTCTTTGGGAAAAACATTGATAGTAAATTTCTGGGAAGTTTACATGGCTTACGGTGACTTGAATATAGCATTTGTATTTTGTGTGTGGTGGGGGGATTCTCTCTAAATGAAATATCTCAGAATCATGGTGAAATAGTGCGCCCCAGCTTCTCATTCTACTGATTAAAAGAAAAAGTGAGGCCTGAGGCGGGGTGGGTGAGTGCTTGAGTGTACAAGTCAGTGTGGCGGCAGAGCCAGGACTAGAATTACGGATGGCATTCCACCGCACCGACCCCACCGGCAGCGCACACATGAACACGGAAGCCGGTGTGGCAGCCCCAGTCACTCCGTGCTTGCTTTTCTCTACATCTCCTCTTGGCTTTGGGTTTAGAGCAGCAGCTCTCTCTTTTCTCCAAACACCTCTTCAGTGTGTAGTTTGGGCGATGGTGAGGGACGAGAGGCAGGGACAGGGTCCTGTGTAGAATAAGAAAGACGCATGAGCTGTGCTGCCTGGAAGCCCGACCCTGCCTTTAGTATCGTTCTGCATGACTTACAAGTGATTCACACAGGCTGGCCACAACCGGCTGGCTGCACCACCCTTCCTCGTTCCCATGACACAGGTCAGGACATGGCAGGTAAAGAAAGACAGAGGGCAGATTGAGAATACGGGCTAAAAGGCTCCCTTTCTTTGATTCCTGTTCCCCTGACAGTGACCTGTTGACTAGGAAATAGGAGGCTGCCAGGAGAGACAAGCTGATGGATGGCGTGAAGCAGAGGCTAAACCACAGTCAAGGAGCCGTGGCTGGGCCCCCAGAGAACCCTGCTGCTGCCAACGCAGGGCACTGCCTAAGTCCAAGGTGCCACCCCCTTTGCACTGAGGGCCTGGGATGGACAGTGTTACTCTTCCTGGCCAACATAAATTTCCTCCTCTTCTGCTAGCAGCACTGCCATTCCCCTGTGGGGACTCACCCTACCCCAGGCACAGGCCTTCTGAGGGTTGGCTGGACACAGGTCTCCTAAGGGGAAACAGGGCATAGGCTGGACCATTCCACCTGCCCAACCTCAGTGTGGGCTCAGGGGTGAGTCCATGAGCCAAGTCAGGCCAAAGAGACTATCTGGGAAAGTTTGTTGGAGTGAGATAGAGAGAAGCTTTCTCTTTCTACTGGAACTGCTAGCTTTAAAGGTAATGTAAGGTCAGAGCCCTCAGTGGCCCACCTAACAGCAAAGTCAATGGGAACAAAAACAGAGCTCAGGGGCAGAAGGCAGAGGGAAGAGGATAGACCAAATCTGCATGACACCATCCTGGAAGCCCATGGACTCAACTGCCTGGAGTCAAATCCAATGCTGTCCAATACATTCCGTTTTTGCTTTAAGTCAGTAGTGATACTTTCAGGTACACCAGTGTTCCCACAGAGCTACTAGAAAACTCTGCAAGTCCTGTCTGCAAGGTAACAATACTGAGCCTAATCCCACCCTACCAAGTACTGCCACCTTGGCCTTGTGCTCACACATACAACTGCAGTTGCCTCTATCCGGGAAAGTTTGTCGGAGAAAGAGAGAGAGAAGTTCCGTGCTTTGCATTGACCGTGTATGGCACTGCGGTGCAGGTATAACAAGGGCAGGTGAAAGGGCAGGGAGAGATGACCTAACTGAGCCTGGGAGTAAAGATAGCTGTCCGAGACTGCTTACTGAGTAGGAGAGGAAAAGAAGGGAACCATGTTGGAATGGGGGATGAAAATCTCAGTTTTCAAGATTTTCAGTTTCAGGAATGTGAAATTTCACTCTGTCTCTGGACAGTGGTGGTGTCCAGTCAGCATGGGCATGCACAATTCTTAAGGTAAGGGTGTAAGTGTCAGTTGAAGATACCAAATTAGGAGTAAGGTGAGATATGGTGGAGGTGATGAGGTTGGTGGAGGGAATTAGGCATGAATGGGTGAGGCTGCCCAAAGACAGGGATGAGAGAGGAAGACTCACGGACAGCCCTGTGGGACAGTGCCACTTAAAAGAGCAGGATGGATGAGAGGGAACTAGAAAGGAAAAGAAAAAGAATGGGCAAGAGAGAGAAGAGGAACCAGTAGGAAGTATCATCAAAGCTAAGCAAGAGATTGTTTCCAAAAATGAAAGCCTTTGGCAAAATCAAACACCACAGAGAGGTTACAAATTGCAAAATCTGGGAAATATCCCTTTGATTTGATGACCAGTGGTGAGCAGTTTCATTGGTATGACAGAGGCATAGACCATACCAGACACACGGGGCTGTTCATCTCCTAAAATGTCCTTGCACCTTTTTCCAAGAGTTCTGTGTGTGTGTCTCTCCTCTTCCTTCTCTGTGCCATTAAGTATCTCTGTTGCTCCTCCTCATACATGCTCTATAGCAGCACTTACCGTGTTGCAGAGAAATGATTCCTTTTTACATTTTTCTCTTTCTAGACTATTAGCTCCTCCAGGCCAAGGACTCCGTTGCTCATCTCTTTCTTTTAAGCTATTGAATTTGAGTATCACCTACATCTAGCAAAATGCATGCATCTTAAGTTTATAGCTCAGTTGATTTGTACACATGTATCCACCTTTGTGACCCCACCTAGATCAAGAGACACACATTTCTAGGACTCCACACACCTACCCCATTCTCAGTCAACGTTTTTCTGACTTCTATTACCATATGAGGTCTGACAATTAAGTTTGTGAACATGTCACTGTGCACTTATGTTGGCAATACTGTACAAACAACTTGACAAGTTTTCATAACTTTGGTATAGTAGGGTCTGACAATTCTGTTCATGTTGCCATGTACCAATATATTGCTGAGTGGCATTAATTATTGTTGTTGCTCATTTTTGTGTGCCATCTCAAGAACGTCAGAGCTTGACTTAGAGCAACAAATAGTTGTAAATTTCTTGTTAAACTTAGCAAGAGTGGGAGTGAAATCAGGGACATGTTAGTCCGAGTTTAAGGAGATAATGCCATAAAGAAAACATTAGTGTACAAATGAATTAAATGTTTTTCTAAGAGGAGAGAAAGTATCACTGATAAAGAAAGGTCAGGGCAGCCAGTAACAAGCAGAAATGAAGAAAACATTATAAAAATTCATTGAATTATGTGTCAAAATTTTCATCTGACTATGGGAAATATAGCAGATCAAGTAAACATTAGTAGAGAAATAATTAGGAAAATCTTAACTGAAAATCTTGGCCAACAACTTATGGTTCTTGCATCATGACAATGCATCAGCTCACACAGCACTGTCTATGAGGGAGTTAGCCAGCAAACAAATAATTGTATTGGAACACCCTGCCTACTCACCTGATCTGGCCCCCAGTGGCTTTTTTGTTTACCCAAAGATAAAGGAAATATTGAAAGGAAGACATTTTGATGACATTCAGGACATCCAGGGTAATACAACAATAGCTCTGATGGCCAATCCAGGAAAAAAGTTCCAAAATTCCCTTGAAAATGGACTAGCTTCCCATGGGGAGCACTTTTAAGGTGACCATAGTGATATTCAGCAATGAAGTATGTAGCACTTTTTGTAGGATGAGTTTGCCAACTCAATTATCAGACCTTGAAGATTAGTTTCAGCTGGCTTTGAACTTAATGGAAATTGAATGATAGAGTCTATACTCTCTAAGACTGTCCACTCTCACTCAACTTTTTGTCCATGCAGGCTGTTTTATGTAATGATAATCTATTCCTTTCCACTGCTCAACATTGAATAAATATAATACAACTTAAGTATCCAGTTTCTGTACCCAGATATTTGAATTCTTTCCAGATTGTGGCTGTTAAAACAAAGCTGCTATAAATACTTGGAACCACCTCTTTTAGTGAATGTGGAACTCATGTTTGGAGGGATATGCCTGGGAACTCTGGTTTGTCCTTTGATTTTTCTTTCTTTCTTTCTTTTTTGTTTTTTTTGCAGTTTTGGCCAGAGCAGGGTTCGAATCTGCCACCCCCAGTATATGGGGCAAGCACCCTACTCCTTGAGCCACAGGCACTGCCCATGTCCTTTGATCTTTTTCTCACCACTATATACAAGGCCAATAGAGTAGATAGCCAATAAACACAGATTGCCCTTAAAATCACAAGCCATTTTTTCAACAAATCTCAGGAATTTACTTTTAATGGTACTTAATAAAGTCTTTGTGGTATCACCCACAAATATTTTTGGTTCAATTCCCAAGAAAAAGGTATCAAAATCTGAAGAGTAAGCCAAAGTTCAATTAGCAAAAGATTAGCCTTTCTCTCCTCTCATAATACAAGCTCAAATTTGTTGAAAAATATACACATACAATTTCAGTAAATAAGGTAAACAGCTTTTGTAATGAATAAGACAGAATATGAAGAATTTGCTGTCAAGGAGGACTTGAGAAGAATCTCTTCGATTTTGTTCGGTTCTCTTCGGGAAGGATGGGACACACATTCCACTCTAGGCTGGAAGGAGGTCTGGTTGATATATCTATTCTTACAAACATACAAAAAAATATGTTTAAGCAGGAACAAGGCTTCAGTGGGTGCCTCAACAAATGCCCCAGGAATGACCTCCCCAGTGAAGATACCAAACTTGGATGGGAGTGAGTATCTGCTTCAGTTTTCACTGGATAGAAGTCAACACCACAGGTAGCCAAGGAGGCGTGAGAAAGTGCTCTTCCTCTCATGGAAAACTCTGCTGGGAAATGCCAGGATTGAGTCTGCAGCCACCACATCCTTGATGGACAGAATCTGACCACAAGTTTGGCCAGAGTTTGTGTGAAAAGGAATGAAATTTTACCTGAAGAAAGGATAAAAGGAACTAGAAGACAGTGAGACTTCTGGTTTGGACGCAAGCCTTTTTCTTCGTTCCATCTCAATCCTTCTCCTAGGCCCCTGCCCAGTGCCCTAAGGCAGGACTCAGATCCAAACTTGAAGCCAGTAGGATTTACTGGTGTTTTTCTGAGTCTCCTCTGTCCCCTTGCAAATTATTCCAAGAGGGCAGGAAATGAACCCCTGCCCCCTAGCTTAAAATATCAGTGCAAAATAAGTAGAGAAATAATTTAGGCAGGAGGTGGTGGTGAGGGTGAATTCAAGGCCATTTGGCCATTAATCCCATGGCTGGCAGACTCTCTCAGATAAGAAATTGAGGGCACTTGTGGGGGGGTGGCATTTAACACAAAGAAAGAATAGGCTTTTTCACAGGTTGAGTATCCCAGAGGGAGCAAACTCATGTCTCCCTCAAATCCAATTCTTCTCATTCTGTTGTCAGCTTAGACACAATGACACATTCATTTGCTTCATGGCCTCACATTAATAATACATCACTGTTTCAGTAGAAACAGTCTGATTAAAAAATAAAAAACTTTTTGAGAAATAATGACATTGTTTTCACCTATGGTTCAAAGATCCTAACTGGTAACATCAGGGCAGACAAGGGGAGCTAGCAGTCTGCTGGTCTGTACCGAGGACACCAGCTCCTATAGTTTCTGCACTTAGATGGTTCAGAAATACCAGGGACTATTTCCCAGGAAGGACAAGGCACAGCTCCAGGGATACCATGTACATGGAGTGCTGTTGGGGAACAGAATGGGAATGAACTCAGCACTGTGATATTATTTCCTTATTGAACATTGGCCAAGGGTCCTGAAATACCATCCAGGACACTGTGGAATTTTAAATTGGCTATTTCACTGTCTTGTAAATTTGCGCAGAAATGTCATGGTCACAACTCTATGCTTTGGCAGTTTTTAAATTATTTTTATTTTATTAAATCATAACTTTGTACATTGATGCATTTATGGGGTTCAGGATACTGCTTCGATATACCATGTGAAATGCTTACATTGAACTAAGTAACACATCCATCACAATTATACTCATTTCATAATAGTTTTGAATTGGACCATTGCATCATGCGATGCTTTGGGTTATTAAATGAATTTATATGTACAACATAAACACACAAGGTGGAAGGCAGGAAAGAAAGGTCAATGCAGAAGCTAGAAGAACCAACACTACAAAGGTCTACTTTCTGAAGAATTTATATCATCTTAAGGAAAATACAGGGTTTTTTAAAATAATTTTTTATTAAATTGTAACTTTGTACATTGATACATTTATGGGGTTCAGTGTACTGCTTTGATATACAATGTGAAATGTTTACATTGAACGAGTAACACATCCACCACAATTATAACAATTTATGAATAGTTTTGAAATGTACCATTGCATCATGAACATTTAGGTGAGGTCCCGCCAAATACCCTCCCTCCTTCCATATCCCCTCACCCTCCTCTCTCTCTCCTCTTCCCTTCTACTTTCTGGACTATAGTTATGTTTTCCCATTTGTATGAGTGTGTAGGTGGTTATATATTGATTTCATAGTAGTATTGAGTACATTGGATATTTTTTTTCCATTCTTGAGATACTTTACTAAGAAGAATATGTTCCAGCTCCATCCAGGTAAATATAAAAGATGTAAGGTCTCCATCTTTTTTTATGGCTGCATAGTATTCCATGGTATACATGTACCACAATTTGTTAATCTATTCATGGGTCAATGGGCACTTGGGCTGTTTCCATTTCTTGGCTATTATGAATTGGGCTGCAACAAACATTCTGGTGCAAATGTCTTTGTTGTAAAATAATTTTTGATCATCTGGGTATATACCTAGTAGAGGAATTGCAGGATTGAATGGTAGGTCTACTTTTAGTTCCTTGAGTGTTCTCCAAACTTCTTTCCAAAAAGGTCGTATTAGCTTGCAT